>WEKY01053524.1:3208-42232 GCA_013390045.1 Picathartes gymnocephalus | reverse complement strand
ATCTTACTTTAAATATATCAGAAGCAAAAATATATTTTTCTTCTCTATCCTGTGATTTCCACAATAGTTACTGTTTAAAAAAATGGATCAATATGAATTCATCACTGGAAAAGCCTTTGGTAACAGTACTAAAAATTCTCTGAACCTTGCTGTCTCTTACTGTTGGTACAGCCCTGCCAGCTGTTGAAACAGTCCTGGTTACTGGAAACTCAGTTCCTTTGTAGTAAAAGGGAATTTTTCCACAAATGTTGACAAGGCCAAAATTCCACCTTATAAATTAAATGAAACATTTATGAAAGCCTTTAGAAATTTCAACTGTTTCCCATTCTTTTGGGATCCTGAAAGTGACAGAATGTGCACAGCAGGAATTCAACTCTCTTTATTACAAAGGACTTGAATCTGTTTACTTTAACAAAATGCCAGATATACATGAATTTTCTTTTAGGTATCTGCTTCTTCTGATTGCTATTGTCTCCTGTTGTGTTATGCTTTTCTTCAGAAGACACTTTCTAGTGAATAACTTTAGTATTTGAATATCAGCTTGATGTGAGCTTTATATTTCAAGACGCATTTTCTATAAAATTTATAACTGTGTTCATCAAGACAGCAGTGCTCCATTGCAGGGGATCAGTCATTATTATGTGCACAAATAATGTATATAAGATTTTTCTGAGAGTTGATACAACCAGTTGGGAGTCTGGAGAAACTAAATTTCTCCTGCTGTGAGACACAGAGTAGGGCAACTTAGACACTGTTTGCAATCTGAAATGAGTTGCTGTGCTGGTTGTCCACCCAGCTTGCCTGAAATTTTTGAGTGATTGTACTCCTATGGGTACATTTCCTACCCATACTATATAATATATATATATTTTTTGTATGTGATATTATTATATCTTTTATCTATTATCTATTACATATTACATACTACATATTATATCAGAATTTTGCTTTTAAGTGATATTATTATATCTTTTATCTATTATCTATTACATATTACATACTACATATTATATCAGAATTTTGCTTTTAAGTGCAATACTTGTTAATAAATTAAATAAAGATTTTAATAGGTTAATTGTTCAAACTAAAATTTTATTTTAGGGAAACTGTTTTTGTGGCAACTGGTGTCACTAATAACAAATGAAAAAGCTACTTGGAGCAAAATGTAAGGTTCATGTTCAGTGTGTTTCTGAAGCTGTTACCCTCAGAGTTATTTAAAATATAGGCCACTGAATTTATAATTTATTATTTAACAAACTTAATTAAAGCTTTTTCTTCCCCATTACCAAGTGCAATACTGAAACTTTTTCTTTCTTTCTTATTTTTTAAAGCATTTTAGCTAACTAATCAAATTACACCGTAGCACCACCCTCAACTTTGGCAATACAGTAGGGAAATAAGTGTGATTGAGTAGAAATTTATCCTCTGAATCCTGTGATTCCTATTATCTTATTTTTGTTGGCATTAGGGAAAAGATGCCTCTCAGTAAAACTAATTCAAGCAGTTGAGAATTGAATATTTGTCAGTATTCTATTTCAGTTTACATTCACTACTTCATTGTGCTAGAGATATTACTTTCATCTTCTCCAAAATCTTTGGCAAGATTATCATCACCTTTATTAATACTGAAAGTTAATTTTAGCTTTTTTTAATGGGGCGCATGAAAGATTAAATTTGCAGGATAACACATTATTGTCTGAAGCACTAAAACTTCAACAAAAATTGAGTATCATATTTAACAGGGAAAATCCTATTTTAGCTCTCTTTCAGCACTTTACTTGCAGTTCCCATTAATCTTAACACTGCCATCAGAAAATTTTTTGATTGAATGAAATATTATTCTAACAGAAAAGGCTAGATTTGGATGTAATGAATCCCATGAGTAGTGTTAGCAGGTTCAAAAGGTGTGACAGAACTAATACATCAACAGATTCTATACAGCAAAGAGAGTGTCTGATTAGCATACAAAATACAGGGAGACCTTTGTCAACATTATATCCTCTCCCAATATCTTCGGTTATGTTAACATTTTCTTGTCTCTCTCCAAAAATAGTTCAAAAGCCCTGTATAAATCCTTTACAAATCCAGAAGGTATCAAAATTCCTGAGAAAAATTCTGTCAAAATCAGGTTTTGTTTTTGGGTGCAGACACTTGTGATATCAAGCAGACACTGCGAAGGGTACTGGGTGAGAAAGTATCCATAAATTGTTCCATAATTTTATGTGGACCATTTTTTAGGGAATGAGGTACTTTTTGGTTTTGGTTAGTGGTCTTATCCTCTGGGAAGTTTTTTCCCTCTATATTGGCTGCTAGTTAAGTTTGTGATAATTATGAAATGAAAGGCACCTTCAACACAGAATAATCTCCTACAGAAACAAGGAAATTACTTCAGTCATGGTCATTGCTGAAATGGAATGACAGTAGAAAAGTCAAAGTTGAGCACTAGGGAAGCAGAAATACAGCAGTCTCCTAACCCTTCAGAAAAGATGAACGCAATTTAAACAGATAAAACACATGGCAGACTTTCTGCAATGGGAACTGAACTTCGGTTTAGTAGCTTGAACTGATACCTTAGGAGGATGAATTTAGGAGGTTGGATCAGAGCTGAAATTACTCTTATTTCCTGGAGAGGAAAAAAAAAAAAGAAAGGATATCATTAAAAATTAAAACCCCTTGTTTGGATTTCATAGAACATAATCAAGAATTTATGTTTAGTGATGCATCAGTGGAGAATTACATTATTTTTTATCAAGGTGCAGAGTTCAATCATACTGAGGGATATTGTCTTAAAGACACATTTTTCTTGCTTGAAATTCATACCTTTTTTCCAGATAGACTTTCAGTGGTTAACAGACATGGAGGGGTTATAGTCTACATTGTCTCTTAAGTGACATTGAAACTGGTCTCAGGCTTTTTTTTTTAAATCCCAGACAGATTGCACTGTAATTTCTACAGATATTCTGTTTCAGTCAAATTATTTTTTAAAATTTAAAAAAATATTTAAAAGCAAACATCAGAAATAAAGATTTTTTTTCAAATGTGGATCATCTATATTCTTGTGAGAGAAGTCATGAAAAATAAAAAAGTTAACCTAATTATACTTTTCTCATAAATTACCAACAAAGAAAAATCTTCCTAAGGGAAGAAAATACTAAAACATACAGTTAGTTTTCAAGCTAGCTTTTATTTCTATTTTTCTTCTGTTCTCTACATCATGTCCTATTTATGATAATGGCACTTAAAGCTAAACAAGGGCTATCATCTACAGGTTTTCTGCCACAGCAACAGAATAGCATGCATATCCCCCCTGGGGAATTTGGTGTTTTGCATAGGTACATAAAAGGCTGCCACAGTTTTGTCAAATATCAGCATACTGGGTATTAGGAATGCTTCCCTTTTAAGTTATTTCTCATCCTGAATTTGTCTTAATTGGCTGGATGCTCAGCTGTTACACAACTTCATACAGTACAAATCAAGATGGCAGAGTCTGACTGTGACTGTTTATAATCTGAGTGTGGAAAACAGTGCAAGGATTGTTATTGAAGTCTTTATTATACCTTTATTGAAAGAAATAACAAGGTTCAGGCCACTCAAACAGAGATAACAACTGAAAAATTTACAAGATGTTTTATGAAGGTTATATTTCTAAACATTTTCCCCTGCTCACTTTGTCTAACATTCTATTGCAAAGATTTTAGCTGTGTCCTCCTTTATTTTGTTAGAGATCAAAAATTATGCACATGAATGTATTCAGGTGCAAAAGAGTTCTGAAATTTAATTAGGTCCAATTGGTTTAGAAATGGGATACAGAAACAAATGTGATAATGACTGCCATAAGCAAACTTTCCTTTTATACTTGAAAGCACAGTTTTTCTGTTCTGTCCCCATCTCTATAACTTCATTTGATTAAGTAGTTCTATTCTGATCTTATACTAACAATAATGAACAATTGAAATTTAGTCTGTGTTAGTATGAGGGGCTTTCAGTCTGCCATGGGGCAAATTCTCCTCAGTGTCAAGGGCAGAGAATGAGCTCATTTCATGTTCCAGTTCCATGAAAAAATCAAAGTTGTTCAGTCGTTAATATCTTTTCTACCCAAATATTCTATTAATTAAAGAACTGTGCTCTACTCTTTTCCTCCAGGACCCCAAACCTCATAGATTTTGGTTCTTTGGGTTCAAAGTGATCTCAAATTCATTTCTCCCTAATCGGTTAGCTCATTAAGCAACTTTAACCACCTTATGTAACAGCTTTTATGTTAAATAAATTATAATAAGGAATCAATAGTAAAGCTAGCCTGATCAGGAAGAGGATCAAAGCTTTATACACAGATTATTTGCTGCATGTCCTTGGAGTGTGATCTCTATGAAATTAAGGGCAGATGCTTAATAGTCTACAAAGTTATTTTTATATTACAAGTACACAGATACATGACCAGTCTCATGTGCCTATGGGTTTTCAAACAGCTGCAAGAACTGGTAAAAACTTGAATATGTACAGGTAAAAACTCAAAACACTTCAAGTTACTTAAATCTTATTTTTTTCATGTTCAAATTTTTAATGATTTTGTAAACAATATCAATAAAAAAAAAACACTTCTAACCTTTTTTTCTTAAATAACTGTCTTTTTAAATGTTGTATAACCTTTCACATAGATATTCCTTCATCATTTACATTCTCTAATATGTGATTAAGTAATATCAAGTTTCTAATTTTCCAGCAGTATATAAAATAAGGTTTCTTTTCTGGGAAATTAGGCAATGTTCATATTGGTTTTAATATTTAATGAATTTCACAAATGTGCCTATTCACCACTTCTTGTATGCAAGCAGTGGGAAAAAAAAGCAGGAGAAAAAAAGTTAAGGTTCTTTTGTAGAAAAAAATGTCACCCAGAACACAAACAATTCTTCCTTGAAGTTCTACTCTTCTCTGGAGTGCAGCTTTCTAAAGTGTGTTGGGAGGTACAGCTTTTATTATGTCAGTGATTTGCAGGTAATATCTTCTTTGGATAGTTTATTCTAACTGCCAGCTCCACTCAACTTTTGACCTACAAGTGAAGAAGGCAAGGTTTGGTTTGGTCTGATGTGACTTTATTTTGCTTGGATTTTTTAATCAGGTATCACCAGTACTAAAGTTCCTGTAACTGAAACCTGACTTCTAAATTTGTTGATGACATGGGACACGGAATAGAATAAACATTCTTTTCTTCCACAGTCTTTTTTACAGCAAATAAATCTATTGAAAGCTGTTTTACTAAAAGCACCAGATTCTGAATGCTTAGGGGTAAGTATCTGCAGAGGGGAACTGACCCTAGAGGGTTACAAGAAATGTTCAACCCTAACAACTCCCAGCCTTAGTCACCCTTTCTTCCTTGCAGCACTTGATATTATTTCTTTGTGTTCTCAAAATGAGAAAACAGCTCATGGGAGTTGTTTCTTTGCTATACCCATGTAATGAAGCTTCAGAAACAAATGAATACAACAAAACAAGTGGAAACAGAACAGCTCACTTTTTCTGTAAGCTGATATTTTGTTGTCACAGCAAACCCATGTCTCATCACCTGCTAGTTTCAATCATCTGGTGGAGAAAGGGCACTTCCTGTTCAGGTTCTCAGCTTTACAGAGGGACTGGAGCTGGTATACACAGGGAACTGATACTCTGATTTCCTTCTGTTATAAAAACTTCCTTAATAATGGTTATAATTTTCATTTGGAGTCCAAGTGTTTTCCCTTTTTGGATGTTTCAAACTGATATTCTAATATAAGCATCTTCAATAATTTTTAATGTGGTTCAAAAAGTGACAGTTTTAGCTTTAGAATGAGAAGATTAAATACTGTCCTCTTAACTGGGTACTGTGGTTAGCCATCACAATTTTTATAATCCTGCACCTTCTGTGTTCCCCTAAGTTGTTGGTCCACTCTATAGTTACTGAGCACTGAAAGTTATGTTTAAAGATCTCTGCTCTTCAGAACCTCTCCCCAAAGACAGTTCTTTACTCACATATACACAGAAAGACTTTGCTGGATGCATGATGCCAGGAAGTCAGGCTAGAGATTTTCAAATACCACGATAAAGATGAGGCTGTTTCCAAGTGTCTAATCTAGCACGTCCAGATCAGTGCTACTCAACTTCTAAATTATCATCTATGCCATAATAGAGTCATCCCTGAGGCTGATCTGCAATCTTAATTAAACTGTTGTGAAGTCAGTTCACAGTAATTAATTCATTATCTGTGGTTGTGTTCCTAAATTTCAAAGAGACCCACTTCACAATTGGCATGGACTCAGCAGAAGTACATAGATGGTTTATTGTCCTGGTTTAGGCAAATTTGGGAGGAAACCCTAGAAAGGGTCTCCTCTACCCAGCCAGCTTCAGCAGCCCCTCACCCCAACCAGTTCGGGATAAAAAGCGCCTTAGAGAAAAGTGGAAAAAACTTTATTTAACCAGAAATATATTCATAAACGTAGAAAAGTGAGCAATATTAAACAAGAGAACTTCTCGTTGCTCTGAAGAGCCGGCAAAGTCATAGAGTCCTTTTGTGGGTGTGGCTCAGTCCACTTCAGTCTCTCCAGGGCTCGGCCAGGTACCCAGGCCCTGTGTGCAGCTTGGGGGGCTCCCAGGAAATTGTCCTGATGTCCCGGACCAGAGAGGTGCTGAACAGTCCCAGAGGAGAAAAACCACAACCCCGGTAAAGCTCTTCTTCTTTCAGCCAACGAGGAAAATCGGCAAAAAAAGCAAAGAAAAATTCCCTGTCTCTCTGCCTCTGCCAAAGCCGAGAGCTCCGAGAGAGCACTGCCAGCCTCATCTCCCTCTGTCCGTGCTGCAGACAACACAGTCCGTGAGAAAAGGAATTCCGGGGGAGTTTCTGCAGATGTACTGCACGCTGCTTCTCCCCTCTCTTGCTCTCTCCGTCCAGCACCACAAGCACAGAACTCAACATCCAACATGAGCAGAACAGACAACTGGGGATACAAGCATCATAAAGTCACCCTAGGACAGTTATTATGGCTGAGCTGACAGCTAAACAGTTTTTAATGCTGCATGTACCCAGTCAGGGCCAGGGGCTGCTGCTCTAAATCCAGTGCTTTTATTCTCTCTCTGAACTGAGTTTATGAATATTCAGAGAGCAGGTGTTCACAGGTCTCTTAAAAAGTCCTCAACAATGTCACTTTGTATAGAAGATTCATATTGGAACTTAAGATTTTAGATGTTCTCCACATCTTTACAAAGTAAGCTTGTATGCATGTTACGGTTGGAAACTGAAAATTATTTCTGTTTCATTTCTTAGAGTTTTATTGTACTGAGCGAATCTGGCCAATAGCAGAAAAATAGTGTCTAAATATATGTACTACTGTGCAAACATTAGCTTTCAGATCAGCATCTGGAGAGAGAGAGAAATGGTTGACAGATAAAAATCTTCTCACTCATAATTCAGCAAGAAACAAACTTTTTGAGATGGTGTTAATTAGAAATATAGGTCATAAGAATATTTCCCAAATACTGCCACCAGCATAATGTGCAGTGTACCAATATTTCTCTTCCCATGTTTATAGCTTCTTCTTCCACTTAGCCTCAGTCTCAAAAGTTGTTGCAACAACAAAGATTTATACAGTTTATTAAGGGAAATAGAACACAATAAATACTGCAATTCTTTTTGTCTTGATCTGAGTTTGATTAACCTCCCCCTAAACTGATGGCAAAATCAAGTACTGTGTGAGGTAGAACCTACCCTTATAGAGTTATCCTACTCAGTGCTTTAGCCTCAGGTCAGGAGAAGTACTGCCTTGCTCTGGTGTGTAGCCTGAGCTCTCTCTTATGTTTCTAGTTCTAGTCCAGGATAGGTTGGATTCTCTCTTTTGTCCAGACCATTTGGGTTAAAAGGTGCCCCACTGATCTACGTTAGGAATCACATGCCCAGTCTTCATTTTACACTTTTCAGTTTCTTTGCCTTGGTGACTTAATATTTCCTTAAGGAACTAAATTCTTGCATTTACTTCAAGTCTTCTACTATTTAATTATATATTTGCTCTTATATCACAGAACTGGGATAGGAAATTTCTTTGTTTTATTTTTTCATATATGCTTATTTATCATTCATTTTTTCATATAAATATCTGGTTTCCGTTTTCTCCTTTCAGAAAAAAAACTGCAGTCTTTTCCCATTCCTCTTAGTTCTTCAATGCCCTTGAACATTCTTATTTTGTCTAATTCCCTGTATTCCTTCCTTTATTTATTTTTTACAGTGGTTAGAAAATTCATTTTGAATTGAACAAATTACTTACAAGTATTTCGCCTCCTCCATATTCCCAACTCTAAAGTTTTTTCACTTTTTTTAATACCCTGAGCAGGTTATTCTTCTGAAACTGCATAACTGATTTATTAATCATTTACATTTGGATATTTGCTGTTCGAGTCCTTGTAAAACTGCCATCAAACATTTGAAAAGCAGATCTCCTGTGTGAATAGATAAAATATGAATAGATCAAATACATTCCGTGAGTAATATTACAGCCAAATAATAACTTTAAATAGGACAAACTATTCATAGATGGGGACATTTTGAAAATAAGGCTCCATGACTTAAGTAATTTACAAGTTTGCCAAAATTAAGATTTTTAAATTCACAGATTATAATGAAGAATACAGCTCTTCAGCAACTTAATAGCTGTATAAATTCAATGTGAACAGAAGGACAGGAACATATTGAACACTACATTCATAAGAGACAAATCTTTAAAATTAGATGCTTATATTAGACTTCTTCGTATTTGTTGGATATCAAGAGCAGAGAGAGGAAACTCAAAAAATTACATGGCTATCTAAGTCATTTCCGGGGATTTTACACAATGCCCGAAAGGCATCAAATGTCTGTGAGGTTCAAAGTGCTGCCTAAGTCCTTTAACCATCTTTAGAAATGTTACCTTTTAAAAAATGGCCTGTTATGCAAAGATGCAGCTTCCTCTGCTGAAACTGAAACAATGGGTGTAGGATTGTAATTTTAAGCAGTAATTGAAAAGATGGAATGTTAAACAATAACAACTCAACCAGCATTAGCTACAAAATAACCTTTCCTGACTCTTCTTTCCTTCTTATTTTTCTTTCTTCAGCATTCCCCCATAAAACTGTAAGTCTCTCCCCGAAAAAAAAAGAAAAGAAAAAAAAAGAAATGGGGCAGTTGATGTTCAAAGGTATTGTTAATGTTCCTGTCACAGTAGTTTCTTGTCCACTGGGAAATTATTCATTTTTGGTGAACCAGACCTCAACTATAGATGGAGCTTTATAAGTTAAAAATATTTCCCTTCTCAATAATAAAAAAAGAACTTTGAAATAATACATTAAAAATGTCACTGAGGGCACTGTAGATGACTAATGAATGACTTGAAAAGGATGAATGCAATATTTAGTCTTATAAGATTATTTATTGACTGTACCTTTACCGTATCTATTTTTTGATTGACCTTTTTTGAAATATAAGAATTATTCTGTGTCTGTCACCATGTTTATGAGGTTTTGGTGCTAGAGATTAATGGATGAAGATATACCACAAAAGATTTTTTTCTCTTTTCTTATTATATTTTAAAGGGGAAATAAGTCACTGCTACCAATGCTACATCTATGAGAGTCTGCATACTTGCAGTTACTTGCGTGGATCAGTTTTCCTTTTTTATCACAAAGTTGATACCTACAAATGTTTTAAACAGAAAACCCAACTATTTCTATGAATAATAACTTGTGCTTAAAATGTGCATTTTATAATTGCATTGGTTAATGCAATTAATTTAATTTAAATTAATTTAAATTGGTTAATTTAAATTGGACAACAATCCCATATATTTAACAAAATAATTCCTAACAAACCCTTCACAGGAAAAAAAAAATTAGGATAGTAGAAATTGCATGAAGAATTGAATGGCAAAGCAAAACAAACCCACAACTTTGATCCCTCCTCTTGACAGAACTAAGAAAAAGCAGTTTCAAATTTTACTGTATTATCCAGAGAATAAAACACATTTGATATCTCAGCAACAGGCAAAAACTTGGTATTTAAATGAGAGCAAACGACACTGAGCAGGACTGGTATGATCGTACCTTTCTGATGAGTCATAACCAATGGAGCAGTCTAATGCTCATGCAGCAGAACTGGTGACCAAAGCGAGAAGAATGCAACTGGCAAGACCAAGGAGGCAGTGAAGGAGAATGTGCATCTCACACACATTAGCCCAATGGCACCCTGGCCTGTATCAGCAACAGTGTGGCCAGCAGGACCAGGGCAGGGATTGCCCCCCCATGCCGGGCACTGGTGAGACCACACCTCCAATCCTGTGTCCAGTTCTGGGCCCCTCGCTGCGAGAAAGACACTGAGGGGCTGGAGCATGTCCAGAGAAGGGTAACAGAGCTGTGCAAGGGCAAGGGAGCACAGGTACTGAGGAGCAGCTGAGGGAGCTGAGGGTTGTTTAGTGTGGAGAAAAGGAGGCTCAGGCCAGACCTTATTGCTCTCTACACCTGCCTGAAAGGAGGTTGTAGAGAAATGGGGGTCAGTCTCTTCTCCCAGGCAGCTGGTGACAGGACAAGAAGAAATGGCCTCACATTGAGCCAGGGAAGATTTAGGTTGGATCTTAGGAAAAATATCTTCAATGAAAGGCTGGTCAGACATTGGAATAGGCTGCCTAGGACAGTGATGTAATCACCATCCTGAAAATATTGAAAAAGCATGTAAATATGGCACTTGAAAACGTGATTTAGAGGTGAACATGGCAGTCCCAGGTTAATGGTTAGACTCAATGGCTTAAGTGGTCGTTCCCAGCTTTAATGATTTTATGACTCTATGTGGTTTAGATGAAAAAAAAAAGAGAAATATAAAAGAAAAAGGACTTCTCAGTGTTTTTGCAGAAGAAAATATATCTGGTAACTTCTTAGATAAATCTGTTGACTGTGTATAGAGTTCTAATAGGAACCTAGTGAGTGAATTAAGACAGAAATTTTCATATCTAATGTGGAGAGGAATAAAATCTCAGGTAAAATCATTTTACAAATACTTACAAAAACATTTTACAAATCTGAGTTGGTAAAAAATCAGAAAGAAAAAATGTACTGTTTACTGTGAGATTATTCAACTTTTAGTGTAGAATTCTACCCTTGAACTCTGTCCCACTTTTACATTTTTGTTTAGATTAGTATTTTTCACATGTCTACAAGTACTGTTTCTCTGCTTCCAGAAATCACGATTTTATGCTTTACATTTTTCTCAAGTGTTTGGCTCTCAGTGGCAGGTAGTTTCCTTCTTCTGCTCCACCTGCATGTCTCTTCCTATTCAATTTCATCTGCTCTCTTCCCCTCTCTTCTCCTATCAATGTGTGGGCTTCTGCTCTTGCAAAATTGCAATAATTTGATTTATTCACATATGCAAAGAAAGAGAATTTTTATGAACACAGTGTGTCAGCTGACACAGACTGGCTTTTTAGCTCCAGCAATTTGTGTGTCTAAGTCCTTATATTTCTTTCTAAGCTTTTTTCAAATATTTTAAAAATCTAGTGGAGTTCATATGTTGTAACCTGTCTCTTACTGGAGGTATCGAACCACACACTTAAGCGTCTTCATCAGTAGTCTCATTGAAACTATCAGGACAGTTTACATACCTGAGCTTCAACAAGAGCTTTATAAATCTTATTTCTCAGAGAGGTACCAATACCACATTACTGTTCAGTCTTTGAACTGCCACACTGCTCTCTGTCTGCGTCAGTTTCCATGCTTTATTTTTCTCCCTGTCTCGGAGGACATCTACAAGGCTACATAGCTATCTATCATAACTACCATTAGACCTCAAGTGACATTCGCAGAGAGTGATTCCCAGAACAGGCAAGCCTCCTGTGTCTTGGAAAGAGGGCTGGTTGCATTTTTCTGCTCAGAACACAGGTGAAACACGTGCAGGTGTCTGTGCACCACCATGAGCCACATGGAACTTCCATGTGTGAAATTAGCATCCAAGGCTTGCAGAGCAGGACTTTGAGCCCTGGTCTCCCAAATGTTAACTGATCTTCTAAGATGAAGGATTCTCAGTGATAGAGTTGTGCTTATTGCATGCAAGAATATTGCATGCCCGTGTGGGAGAGAGGAGAGAAAAAAAGACCAACTCTGTAGGTTGCTCTTCAAGCATTTGTCAGCAATATGCAACACAGAGATTCATGGAGATTCTAGTCCCAGGAAATTTGACATAAATAAGCAAAAGTGATACAATTTTCAGTGGACTTGCTGGAAAAAAACTCTCAAATCGCTTCAGGATATTTTACATATACACAGAGAAACTAAATCAAGTTCTAGCTCCAAATCTCTTTCATATGAACGACTAACACTGTTCCTTGTGAGTGGTGCAGTTGGGGGTTGATCTTATTTTTCATGGATAAAGGAGACTATGAAAATGTCTTAATGTAATAAAATTAAAACCTTAAATAGATGGATCATTGTAGCAGACAGGAAGGCACATACCTCCACTTAGAACAGAAATTTAAGGACCTCAGTCATACCCTATTTTTTCTGTTTTATACCCAGAACATCTGTGAATTTTTGCACAGCCTCTTAGCTCTTACCATGAGATCTTCTGTCTGAGAAGTTTGGTTTGATGGATATCCCCTCTAATTAGGATATGCAATGCTGATTTTACCTTGTCTTAATACTTTTTCTTAGGAAATACTCCAATGAAACATAGATCAACACAGCCTAAGGTACTATACATCAGAAGAACCACCGACCTCTTCAACTGCGCTCCTCTAGCGCTCAGTAAATGTGGTGTCATTAAGCACAGCTAAGTTGGACTGTAAAGAAAGGTAAGCAGTGTTGCAGACCTGATTTTGGCCATAAGGCACTCTTGGGCACTGTTACCATTGCTCAGCTGATAACACAGTAATTAAACTGAATTTCATTGTGTGTAAATCCCTTAAATGCTTCCTAAATCTCTCAGAAAGATCCTGGCAGAATTATATGCACTACCCTACTGTTTTCCTGCCTCTACAATACCTCTACAATTATAACCAGATTTCTTCTTTAGTCCAGTACTGTCCTTAAATTCTTATTGTTTTCCATAGCTACAAGTCATGATCTGTATTCTCTTCCTGTTGTGAAACATGTTGGTGTATGTGCCTGCCTGATTAACAACATCAGACTCGTGTCTTATCTTTCTACAGTTGGACATACTTTATTGTAAGGATGCAAGGAAATTGAGTTAGAGGTGTCTTGTACAACACTGTGAAGATTAATGCACGCAGCTGAATCTCTGACTACAGGAGTTCCCACTGGACAACATGATGGGAACAGTAGGATATTTTGTTGTCTATGGCCATGACATTATGTCCTAGTTTGATGCACCACAGTACAAAACAGTTGTTCTACTCAGAAGTTACGTACAGAAATGATGTAGGTGGAATGGCAGAAAGGCAAATATTATTTCATCAAAATGAAGCTTCCCAAGACTCTTCCTAAGTGTGTTGTTTGGCAATTACATTAGACAACTTCCTGGAGACTTGTACCTTGCAGATACGTGCTACTCTACATAATTGTGAATGTCAGGTGCTTTCAGTACTTCTCACCTCCACCTCGCTTCCAGGCAACCTATAAAATTCTCAGTATGATTGTGTAACATATTTCTGCTGTGATTCCTGGTATTTGTCATGATCAGACATTGAGCTGGGTTAAAAGGCAGTAAATAAAATGCTTGCTTGTATAGTTTCTCTTAGATGTCAGACTGCATCCTTCATACCCTTTTATCTCCCTTGTTCTGCTCCTCTTCTTTCTGTGGTGAAAGACTTTCCAATGGCTCTACTTCGCTCTTGGTCTTTACTGTCACAGGGCTTTTTAACATGCAGGTTTAAGCTCTCATTGCCGTAACTAGAGCCAACAGAGGAGGTTTCATCCTCAAGTTGCTTTAATGATAAAGCAATGTCTTCTCAGCAATTCAGCAGTATTTCAGAAAGGCATCAGAGATTTAAAAATAATGGCCTGTTGAATAGGCTGTGCTGGATTTTAGTTTCACCTGTCACATATTGGGGGAGGGGGGTTATTGAGCTAGTTTTAAGCAGAATTTTAGTATTATAGAATAAAAGTCTTTTCTGTGATAAGAAAGATTTGTGAAACTAATGCATGAGACAGCACAAGATGAATAGAGAGGATTTTTTTTCCACAAAAGCCCTATAAAGACAATCTTTTTGTGTTTGCACACTCAAAAAAAAAAAAAAAGGAAAGAAAGAAAATAAAAGAAAAATAAAAAGCCTTGGATGCACTGTAGTTTGCTCTAGAGCCTCTATCATAGTACCAATTCTGAGCTGTCAGAAGGCTGCTCTATTTTATTCTTTTTTTTTCTCTATGTGTGACACATTTTATCTTTCTACAAAAAGGGAATAAAGGGGAAGCAGCTGTGGCTAGCCTTGGAAAAGCTATTTAGCTTGCATATTGTGGCACTGTCTTCCCTAGCTAGTTACTGCCATTTTATAACACTGCAGCATATTAGATCAAAGACTAGAACTGCCACCTCCTGTTTACAATGGGCTGGAGCAGTCATAGAATTGTCAGGGCTACTTTCTGCCTCAGTGTGATTGGAAATAAGACTGAGAACAGCAGGTTGCTACCAACAGGTTAATTTCTTTTCCTATTATTTAATTTTTGCTTTCACCTGCAATGCCAATGCAAGTAAAGCTAAAACATTTAACCCAGAAGGGCAAGCATCTTTTTTAATCCTTTCAAATATTCTTGAGTGTACCTGGAATAACAGGCACAAATATGCTGCAATACTGTTGTTTCAGACATAATTTCAAAGGCAAAACCATAGAGACAGGAAAAAAAAAAACCTAGAAATAATCTTTGAAGTGTGTTCTAGATTTTTCATATATGTTATGCTGAGACAAGAGCTGTTGTTAGACTGCATAAACGCTATGTCCCAAGGCTTAACACCTAGAAAGGTTATTTTTATAGCTCTGCCAGTACGAAATTTTTGTGAGAGTCATCGGTGATTTTCATTTTGCAGTGACAATATATCAATTGACTGATAGGAATACTTTCTTTTAAAGGTAAAATTACCTTCCAATTATCCAGAGGGTGTAATCTGGAGGCTCTGGTAGAATAATAAGCATTTGGCAGGCAAATTTCTAGTTTATATTTCTGATTTATCTTTCCATCTTTAAGAAAGTGATTTTGTTGCTTATACTCACCAAAAAGAGATGTAGAGCAGAGAGACAATGGACTACAATTTTCACACTGGACTAAAATATGAACTTTAAGGTTCCCATCACTGTGTCTGTTAATGCAGGTACCTTAGCAAGAGGATGTGAATAAACCTCTAAAGCTGGGTTTTCAAGAGAGGAAAGAAACACAAACAATAAATGTGGGTACTCACCATGTTCTTAGAACACCAGCTAAGGTGAGAGACCTATGCCTTTCTTCTTTGTCATTTCCATATACGCCTTAAACAAACACTATCATTCCTTTTCCCGCATGTGCCTTGTGCAAAACCTAGGAATTACATCATTGTTCCCATCTAGTGTTTCTGGTTGGTTATATAAGTGGTGAGCATTGTTATGTGAAAAATAATGGGATAAAGATGAAGCTGATCTGCTGCTTTCTTTCTTACAGTGGGCTTTGACGTATGCTGATATCAGAGAGCAAGATGCACGCTGCATCATGGTACTAAGGATCTTGTGAGGATATTTGGCATCTCTAATATACCATCTGTATGTGATTTAAGTCACTCTCAAAGGGTCAACCCTTTTGCTTCCTTATTTTCTGTTTTTTTATTGAAAGGCTTACTTGTATGTGCAAGCATCAGTTTGTGGACTCAGTGATGACTTAGGACTATTGCCTAGGGAGTTCCAAGGGGTTTTTGCAGTTTGTACAGGTGCCCTTTTTCCTTCATGGTCTTCTACATCCAACTAGAACTGCTTATACTTTTAGTTCCAGAAGTTTCTGGTTTGATGATGATGATGGTGACTGTGCATCCATCTCCATTGTGCATGCTGGGTGTGTAATATTTAAAGGGATTAAACTTTGACAATACTGTTTCCTTAGATCTCACAACACTGCATGTAAAATAAAGGAGTGTGAATTATTTGGTACCTTGTATGGTCTGCTATATTGAACAATTATTTTTAATGCACTGATAAGTATATATTTTGTAGTAATCTTACAAAACTGGATCAAAAGTTGCATTTTATTTTTCCTTTATTTTGTGTGCTTTGGTGTATGAAAGTATATATATATATATGTATATTTTTTTCTCAAATATTTTCTCTTTTCTGCATTGAGAGGTCCTTAAGTTACTGAAATCTCTTCAGTATTTTTTCTAAACTCCTCTTCAAAAATGAAGAGACACAAGACTTTGCATTTTGGGTCTGTTAATGCAATCAAGAAATTATGTCAGTGGAAACTAATTCAAGAAAAAAACCTGGTGCTCAGAACATAAATGGGACTTAGAAATGTAGCTCCTAGAATTTCCAGCCTGGTTCAGTTAGACTATCAAAACAATATATAGAGTGATTATAATTACTACCCAGTTATAACTGTATCTTTTCATTAACTACCTTTTCTCACAGACATCTAGGCTCACATATTTATGCATTAAGATTCGGGCCATGTTTTTTATTATTCTTTTTCCAACCTTAGTATCCCTGTGTATATTTGCTCAAAAGAGAAGCCAAGAGGAACCATTTACTTTCTCTGTATTTACCAAAATTTATTAAATTAGTGGTACAAAGAGAACTTACACATCAGACCCACTTCAAACAATATTCTAGTACCATTCCAGCTACTCCTTCTTGCCTTGCATACTAATTCTAAATATCTTCATCTAGTTTTTCTCTATTTGTAACTGTTTAAAACACAAAAAGGAAAGAATTCTCATTGTTACAGGAGCCCTCCAGAATAGCTTTCTCTGCCTCAAGTCCCCACTTCGACAAATTATTTCTCTTACTAATGACTCAACTCTCATTGAATTTTGAAAATATTTCACCATGGAACTGAAAAGAACTGCTTTCCAAGGAGAGCAACTTTGTATATGTTCTTGCCATGTAGTGGATAGGTGATTACACTCAGCCATTTCTTTTTTCTTTTCTTCTAGCTGCAATCTAGAAGAAATGTTTGTTAGACAAAAGGCATTCTTTAAAAAAGAAAATATATTAATTTGAATACTGTCACTTAGGCAACGTCAGAGATTCAGCACAGCTTATCACTTACTAAGAAGGAAAATGGCTCCAGGTCCATGTAAATTTAGTTCATGTAATTTTTTTATGCTCTTGGAATGCAACCAGTTAATCTCAGACCACCTGGTCAGGCTCTCTCTTGTTTTTGCACCCAACTACTCAGTTTCACATCTGGTACAGCTGAAAAAAAAATAAGAATAAAAGAGGTCTAGCTGGGTTGCTTTCCCTCTTCATAAATAAGAGTAAAGTCAGGCAATCCTTAACTATTTCACCTGTGATTTGGATTTCATTTTTCTTTTCAGAGAACAGACTTGTTGGGATGATGACTTTAAAATCCCTTCCCTATGTTGATATTTATAAACCACAGAGGGTGGAGGTTAAGCTCTGGCCCTGTTTTCAACAGCTTCTCTCATCAGCCAAGGTCAGGAGCTGAGCTCCTGAGGGACCTTGGGTTCATAGTTTTATTGCCAATGAGTAATGCCTTAAAACTGCATCCAGTTCTGCTGCACTTCAGAAGTTTATGTGGTGCTGTTTTTAGTATCTTGATTAAAACTTAGTAGTAAACATAAAATAACTCTCTTGTCACTATATATTTTCAAGTTTTACTATTTTTTCACCACTCCTCTTTACGATCAGAGTAATAAATGCACCTATATAGGTTTTTCCCTGACATTTTATGCTTCTGACTCCATGAATAAAATCTGCTATAGAAGTGCTAAAACAATGTCTCAGGCAGTTAAATAAGCAGAATGACCTTATTAAATAGGTGTTTTTCAATATTTAAAAGTAAGAGTATATTTTAGATAAAATATGCAATTCACCAGTTTTGTGTTCACTTTTTTTTGTTTGTTTTTCTCTTTTTTTCCTTTTTAATTCAGTAACAATCCAGAATTGCTCACCTCCACCTGCAAATAAATGTGGAAAGAAGCAGACTGGACAGATTTATCTTTACAGAACATAATTATGATAATAGTTACTCATAGATTTATTTAAGATTACCCCTATTCTTGGCATTTTCTTAAAGATTTGTGGAACTCTCAGCTTTTCCCCTTCCTTGTTTTTTTGTCCTAGTAGTGCAACATGATGATCAGGTTCAGTGTCTAATGAGACAGCCATTCTGAACACGTAGAGACAAAGAAGAGGTTTCCCTGGCAACGAGGACCATGCCACAGCTCTCAGAACAGTTATTTCCCCTGTATTCAGGTTCCCTTTCTGTTTAGGATGCTTATTAGTGTGAGCTCACAGGCAATGCCTGGCAAGCTTTTCAGAGATTACAGCTCCTAAATATACATAACAAAATACAGCTAAGGCTATGATTTATGAGTAAACTGAAAAGTGGTGAGCTGACATGTATATTTTCAGTTTTATATTTTTTTATGGAATCTTAAAACAATGACGAAACTAAGTTCATTACATATGTCTATGTCTAAGATATATTAAATACACTGCCTATATCTCTTTAGAACTTCACTGGTGTCAGAAAAATTTGTGTGAGTTCACTGAATTCTGAGCCATATTTCTGCTGTCACTAGAATAAGAACTGAGGTTTTAAATCTAAAACACTCATGAATTTAAGCACATATAGATGTGATGAAATATTTAGAACTGTATGTGATATAACTTGAATTTAAATCTCAGTTTAAATTTAGAGAAAAATTATAGTAATAAAGTACTGGAATATTTGATAATTTTTACTACTTAAAAATGAAATTACAATGAAATTAAATTCTTTAGCTCAAATCTTTACCTGCATCTGACACCTATAAGCCTTTTATGATGAAGCCTTCTGAAATCAGATTAAGAGATGAGCTTTCCCACATCCTTACAAGTTCTTGAGAGAGCCAAGAAGATCACTACACCGCCCAGCCCTGAGCTTGGTCAGTATCCTGAAATTGTTTATGCAGTAATCCAACTCAGCTGAAAGTTTTGATCTGGAAAGTGCACCTGCTCATACACATTAAACATACAATTGCAATTTCTACTTCATGTAGGTCAGAAGCATTAATCTCATGTCCAAGATATCCACTGCAGATATGGAATGGAATAGTCCAGGTTGGAAGGGACCTGCCAAGATCAGCTAGTCCCTCTGATAAAACATCTATTTAATTCCATCTTCATCAAGAGAGAATTGAAACCAACCACCTTTCTTTCCTTCTTTCTTCCTTCCTGTCTCCCCTTTTCCTTCTGTCCTGTCTTCTGTCCTCTTTTCCTAATAAACACACCCGTGTGACTACATCACTCTATGAAGAAATGCACAGCAAGTGTATGATGAATATTCTGAGGCAATAGAAAGGTTTCTAGACAAGTACCGCAACTAGCTAACTTTTACTGCAGTCATCATTTCATCTGTCAGTAGCTGAACTTTTAAATCATTTATCCAGCTCACTAAAAAAAAGAAAATTACATCTATCTATCTATCTATCTATATATCTATATCCTGAGCACTTTAAAGTTATCCAGGTTAAAATTCAAGCATTAGGATCCCAAGAGGACAAAACCTCCCTACAGCCTTGAGTAAAGAACCTAAAAGGCAGAACTTAATACCTCTCTCTTCATTATTCACTATTGATGATCTGTAGGAAGCTACATAGCGTCTATGCATACTGAGGGGTGTCCTGCATATTTAGAGAGGACATATTTGGACATATTTAAACATATTTAGGCATATTTAGACAGGTGCTTCCACTGGGATCTTTAACAGATGGTAACTAACTCACCATATCTGTGAGACAGGAAGGTTTTCTGACTGTCCTGGAAAAAATAGGAGCCTTAAAAACAATCTCTGCAAAGTTCTTTGTATCTGGTTCTCATACACTGACCAAATCACTTGTCACAAGTTCAGCTGGGATTGATAGGCCTGGGAAGATAACGCTTGGCTCTTCTTTACATCCAGTCTCATATTCAATTCCACTGTTATATGTAAAGTTAAGGTAGTTGCAAAATAGTGAGAAACTAAGGAAGAAAAATAAAAATGAGAAATCGGAGTAAAAATAAATTAAAAGGTAGGATCTTGCTTTGAACTTGTAAGGAAGATATTCTCATTTTTTTTCTCCTGTGAAGATTGCAAAGGGAACTCATTTCAGCTTTGTAAGACCACAACGATTGCTTCAGACACAAAATGAATCAAGGCTCTTGTTGGATTATGTGGGTGGTATTTCCACTCTTCCCTAGTGGGATAATTCACAGCCTGCAGCTGTGGCATGAAAACTTAAATATTTTTTCTCTTTCTGCCTGGCTTTAGAAGGAAGGACCTGCATTCATTTGCTGTTTTAAAGAAAAAGGAAAAAGAAATTGAAGGACCATCAAAGATTAGTACTGTGAAACAGAGCAGTCATAAAACAAAACCACATAAACAAAGAAGGAATTAATTTGCATCTTTTTAAGCAGCTATAGCCTAGTATTTGAAAGTGAATGAGAAGATATGTACTTGCCCAGGTGTATAAATAATAAGATAATGGTTGTAAACAAACCCTTTTGTATTGTTAAGAATCATAACTCTTTACTTACCTCCTCTTAAAGAATTAAGTTTTCTTTTTATAGAGCAAAATTTTAGTAGTATTATTACCTATTAAAACAAATTTCTTAGATTCTTTGTGTGCAATTCAAACCAATTAGATAATACATAAACTATAAACTTGCTATTCTATATCATTACAAACACTTTGCAAATTCCCAGCTAAACCTCACTTCCAAGTGCACTTTTATTAGTCTAAGAATATATTTTCCACGGGTAAAAACAAACAAAAAAAACCAAAAAAACCAAACAAAACCCAGAAGAACAACAACAACAACAACAACAAAAAGGTAAAAGTTGAATTCAATGTTTCTTTTCTCACTAATGCAACATAAAGTTGATCTTCCATGGCATGTTTCTTAAAAGCTGCTTTAAAGTTTTTCCATATGCTGTAAATTATTTTCTTTCTTTACTGGCTTGTTGTTCTTGTTTGCCAGTACAATGACTAGGAAATTACTATTAACACTTGAGCTAATTAAGGTTTTCAGAAAACATTGGTTACGTTTTTCTCATTAGCAGACCTTAAAAAAATACTATTCAGATATATGAAAAAGAAGATTGCTTTTAAATCTCAAGAAATGAATGTAAGTGTTCATATTCTGGTACATTAACAGTTTGTTCCAGTACATTGATATTTTATGTGGAAATCCTACTCTGCAATTAATATGCCTGGTGCAAATTGAAAAACCCATAATCCATCCTTCTCTGTTGTAATGTAAGAGCATATTATTATTGAGAAACTACAGGATATCAGAACCATTTTTTAAAGTTGAATGCCCATTACCTTAAATCTGCACATACAATGGTTTGCTTTCAGAGTAGGTAATATATAACTGAATTTATCATGATAGATGTTAAAATATAACAAATACCAATAATAACAATAATAATAATAATAATTAGTCCAGTGTGTTTCACCTCCGCAAAGACAATTACATCCTTTAGCATTAGTAAATAAAAATAGCTTAAAATTAGACACAAAAATTTAATGAAATATCTGACTGTTCTAGATAACATCAGTTATCTGCAATATCTGCATGGTCACTTCTATTATGTTTGAAGATACTGTGTTCATTACTATCTTTTTGGAAATTTCCCAAATCTACTGAAAAGGAGAGGTTATATTTTTGAACATATAATATAAGTTAATAATTGTAATATAAGTTAATAATTGTGTAAATGTAAATAAAATATGTCAATGCCACTTAGTATCCCCTAGAGACATTTTCAGTTGAGATGATTGCTAATGATTGATTGATGCTGAGATACCCTTTCTTGATCAGATGTGGACCATATATTATGAAGGAGGAGGGTTCTGGTGGGTTGACCCTGGCTGGATGACAGGTGCCCAAAAAGCCACTCTGTCACTCCTCTCCTCTGCTGGACAGCAGGTGGGGAAATTTTAGGAAAGGCTCGTGGGATAAGATAAGAACAGAAAGGATCACTCACCAATTATTGTCACAGGTAAAACAGTTTCAGTGTGGGGCAATTAGTTTGATTTAGTGCAAATGAAATCAAAGACAATGAATGAGAAATAAAAAGAAATCTTGAAAAAATCTCTCCCCCACCCCTTCCTTCTTTCCAGGCTCAACTTCATTTCTAAAATCTCTACCTCCTTCTCAACAGCAGTGCAGGGAGACGGGGAATGATGCTGTGGCCAGTTCAACACACATTGTCGCTCCTTTCTCCTCAGAAGAAGGACTCCACAAACTTCTCCAACAAGAGGCTGGAATTCTTCACAAACTGCTCCAGCATGGGTCCCTTCCACAGGATGCAGTCCTTCAGGAACGGTTCCAGCAGTGGGTTTCTCACAGGGTCACAAGTCCTGTCAGCAAACCTGCTCCAGCATGGAGCCCCTCTCTCCACAGGGCCACAAGGCCCTGCAAAGGACCTGATCCAGCGTGGCCTTCTCACAGAGTCACAGACTCCTGTGGGCAGACCCACCCACTCTGACCCGGGGTTCTCCACAAGCCGCAGGAGGATCGCTCCTTCCCCAGGGGCCTCCCTGGGCTGCAGAGGCACAGCCTGCCTCACCATGGGCTGCACCACGGGCTGCAGGGGAATCTCTGCCCTGCTGCCTGCAGCACCTCCTCCTCCTCCCCCTTCTTCACTCACCTTGCTGCCTGCAGAATGGTTTCTCTCACATCTTCTCACTCATCTCTCTGGCTGACGTTGTCCATACACAATTCACCACCCATCGCCACCCTCTTCTTAATTATTTTATACCCAAAGTTGCTGTTGGACTCTGCTTTGGCCACCAGTGGGTCTGCCTTGGAGACCACTGGCATTGGCTCTGTCAAATGTAGGGGAACCTCTGGCAGTTTCTTACAGATGCCACTCCTGTAGCTCCCTGCTACCAAAACTTTGCCATGTAAACACTACATGTTCCACACCTTGCCTCTGTGAATCACATATTTAAAAATTATCATAAAAATCCACATTCATCACACAAGTTTCACAAACTTCAATCACATCATTCACTTCTACAAAAAAATTCCCCGCACCAAAATTAAAATAACAATGTTATGACATTTACTTTAGGTGAAGGGAAATTAAGACCTCACCCATCAAATACCCTAAAAACTCTTTTAAAGCCAGATAAAGTTTTAATACAAGGAAATAAATAATGTGTAACAATACACTTATTCCATGTAGAGACACCACCTTTATGTCCGCTATAGAACTCAAGAGATTTTCCTGTCTGATTCATTCAGCAAAAATAGTTGGGATACTGCACAATATTGTGAAATCAAAATCTTTCAAGGGATTACTCTTTGAATAGAATCCCCTTTCTGGAAACACAGGCAGTTTTCTAGAAACAGAATATTTGTGAGAACATATTCAGAATTCATTCTATACTTCTTCAGGAGGTAGCTTTTAATTTAGAAATGTGGAATGCCAGACTTAGAAAGTACTGCCATCATTTGTATATTACAGAGCTATCTTGAGCTGGTCATTATACAGAATATTCAAACCCCTGCTCCAGGACTTACCTGGCAACAAATAGTTCATGTTTCCTTTCTTGATTTCTTCATACCCTGAAAACAAGGTTTCTTATGAGCATATGTGATAATAACACAGTCTTGCAGGAGCAATTAAAAATAATGAATCAGTGTGCTGGTTTGGGCTGGAGTGGAGTTTACTTTCTTCAGAGTGGCTAGTGTGGGGCTGTGTTTTGGATTTGTGCTGAACACAGGGTTGATAATACAGAGATGTTTTTGTTATTGCTGAGCAGGACTTACACAGAGTCCAGGCCTTTTCTGCTTTTTGTACAGCCACCCTAGTAGGGAAGCTGGAGGTACATGGAGGGTTGGGAGGAGACACAGCCAGGACAGGTGACCCCAAAATGACCAAAGGAGTATTCCAGACCATGTGACATCACGCTCAGTATATAAAGTGGTGGGAAGAAGGAGGAAGAGGGGGATGTATGGAGTGACAGTGTTTGTCCTCCCAAGTCACCATTACATGTTTTGGGGCCCTGTTGTACTGGAGATGGCTGAACACCTACCTGCCCATGGGAAGCACTGAATTAATTCCTTGTTCTGCTTTGTTTGCATGTGCAGCTTTTGCTTTTGCTATTAAACTGTCTTTGATTCAACCCAGCTTTTTCAGTTTTCCAGCTTTTACCCTTCCAATTCTCTGCCTGATCTTGCTGGAGGGGCAGTGAGTGAGAGGCTGCTTGGGGCTTGCTTGTTGCCTGGGATTAAACCATGACAATCAGTCAAAACAGACATCACAAGAACAAAACCATCTTGAGGTGGTAACGAATGGGAAGTGAAGTTAAAGGCTTTGAAGGATGCTGTTGCAGTAACCAAGCAGGAGACTCTAAAACTCTGTCTAAGTCAAATATCATAATTTTTAAGAAAACACTTTTAAATTCACAATAATGACTTTTATAGGTATTAGTTTCTTATTCTCTGGGAGTTGTCATCACATCAAGATATATATGTGAATGGAGATGTATGTATGGAGATGGTTTATTTCAACCAATTCCTACATTTCAAACTATGTAGACATGTAAGAACATTATTTCAATAGCTAATGCCAATCTAAACCAAATTTTCCCTTTCCTCTGATTGCAACTTCCTTCTGTAGCTCATCTAGCACTACTTTTCTTTGGTTGCTTCTGGCATATAAGTCCATTGGAAAATATTTTCATCCTGAGCATACAATAGAAATGTTCAACTCCAACATCCTCAAGAGTCAGCAATGTCTATCAGACACACACTTTTGACTTGGTTTAAATTTAGGAGAATGTATATTGAATTTGGAAGGCATTTTATGTTTTAGGTTCTTTATTTCCATCCTCTGAATGACTACTGAATAGAACATTTTATGTAGGGTGCTATGATTTGATGTAGCATAGAGTACTACCATGGCCAACTATTCAGCAGCAACCGCAAACCCCCGGGAGACACCGCGATGCCTGTCATGGACAGAGGAGCTGGAGAAAGGAAGGGATCTGCACACTCTAAGGCAGACAGCCACATTCTTGTGGCTGAACATTCACTCTGGTGGCAACAGGGTGGTAATGGTCACAGTGGCTGTGACATGTGGCAGAATTGCATTAATTACGTCCTTCACACTTAATGAAATCACAAAACATGAGCCTTAAAGTTAGCAGTACTCAAAGCAAAAATGAGAACAAAATTTCTTAACGTTATATATAATTTTAAATGAGATTTTTATATAGGAAGTGGTTTCTTTTGCATTTTACTTGCAATTATACACATACAGACTAATTTTCTATCCACTTTACTTCTCCACTCTTCTTCCCCTAACTGGCTGCTGATTTTTTTTCCCTCTCCTTTTTTCTTTTTTTAAAAAGTCCTTCACTCTATCACAGTACTTGTTTCACTTTGTTCCTCTGTCACCATCACACTTCAAAGACTTCCAGGAGTCAGACAAAGCTCTTTCAACAAGGTAGCACTTTCCTTCACAAAAAGGCAAAATTCTTCTCTGTATAAGGCAGGAGCAGTCTAGGTATCCTTACCAATTTTTCTTTTTTTTTAATTTAACATATCCTATACCCATTACTGTTGGAAAAGTATGAGACAAACGCAGTGAGCTACAGTTGTTAAGGGAGACCATATGATTTATTTATTCTCCCCACATCACAGAGGGACTCTCAGTCCCAGACTGGAATAGAATCCAGATCTATCTATCTTTTACAAGTTTTTACATCATTGTTCCCAAATTAAATACTCTGCTTTAAGATAAAGAAAATACCTTGCTTTAGAAAATAATTTTTCAGAGAATTTATTTTAATAATTCAATATTTTTAAAAGCCCATATAACTTCAGATTTCTTTTGCAGAGAGGAACTTGAGATTTTTATTTAACTGTGTAGAGAAAGCCGTCTCAGACTCTCTGACTTTTGAATTTATTTGATTTTTTTTTAATGATTGAATTTGAATACTTAGTTACACTGGGGATTTTTGTGGTTTTTTTTCTATACATGTAGATTCTGACATCTACAAAAATTATTAAAAGACAGTACATGACAACAGGTATTTTATTTCAATTATACAATAACTATCTGCAAAGACTTTGTGAGGCAAAAATGATTATGAAGACTGTCTCAGAGCCAAGCCATGGAAAACACTGATGTTTTCTGGTTTATGTTGTGGGTTTAAAATCTTACCAAGCTATTGACATATACAGTTTGACATTGACAATTTCTGAGGATATTTTATCCACCACATGGGCTGAATGTATTTTATTTGTAAAAAGACAATATCATTAATAATCAGTTTTATTTTGAATTTTTTAATTATTTCAGTACATTCTGTATGCTTTCACAAGCTTAGATAAAGCTAGTAAATCACATAATAGCTCTGAACATACAAACCTTGAAAAGTCAAACAAATTTGTTTTGACACTCTCAGTAGGAAATTGCGTTGCATCATAGAGTGAAAAACACTTGAAGTAGGGTGTGTTTCAAGAAATAAATGTTTAAGATTGGGTTTGGGTGGCAGGGTTTTGGTTGGGTGAGAGGGGACATACAGTGCTGGCTTCTGTGAGGAGAACCCCATGTCAGAGCAGATCAGGTGGATGCCCAAGGGAGGCTGTGACCCAGTGGGAAGCAGGGTCCTGGCAGGACCTGTGGTCCCATGGAGAGAGGAGCCCACACTGGAGCAGAAGAGTGTGAGCAGTCCTCACACTGAGGAGGAAGGAGATATGGAGACAAAGTGTGATGATCTGACCACATTTGCCAGTCACCATCTTCACTGTGCCACTGGAGTGAAGTTGAGCCTGGGGAGAAGGGAAGGGTGGGGGCAAGGGTTTTTAGGATTTATTTCTTGTTGTGCTACTCTGATTTGATTGGCAGTAATTGAAACTAATTTCCTCAAGTTGAGTCTATTTTGCCTGTAACTGTAATTGTGCGAGTGATCTCTTCCTGTCCTTACCTCAACCTGCAGGCCTTCGGTTTTATATTCTCTACCCTGTACTGCTGAGGAGTGGAGTGACAGTGCAGCTTTGTTGGGTAGCAGGTGTCTGGCCAGGATCAACTCACTACAAAGTTATAGATGTTATTATTAGGGTATTTTAAAGACTGGTAGGATAATTGTGATTTTTAAAAAAGAATTATTGCAAAAGAAGTATAAATACAACTAATCTGAAGCATGAACTATTACAGACATTCTCACAGACTTCAATTAGGTAAATGTTAGTTTCTCCAGTTTTTCTGACAACACATATTTTCTCTTCCCTTTAAACGAATTTTACAGCAGATTACAATTCCTAAAAACTCCCTGGGGACTTGAGCTGACTGAAAAAGGAGAGCTGCTGAAGCACTATATAAAAGGTGAATAATTTTCACTACTGACACAAACATCTCAGAGACCTTTCCAAATAATTTCAGTTAGTGTAATGTGTTCTTGAAGAATGGTTTGAACAACACTTTAACCTAAACACACTTTAAAGCTCTACAAAATCGACTGCTGAACCAGACTGATTTTTGACAGCTAGCTACACCTTTAGATTTCATGTTTTTGCAAACAATTACCTCTGTTGGCCAAAGTGTTCTTATGTTTCCTATCTGATCTAATTAAACTACTGCAATGTTTTCCCAGCAATCTATAATGTTTTTATTCTGTTTCTTTTGGATTTTTTGTGAGTTTTTTGGCCAGGGTTTTTAAAGAGTTTCTGTTGTTTTCTTTATATGTAAGACCCTCCCAATCCTCCTTGCATTGTTCAGTCTCCCACAGGTGATAAATAAATGGATTAAGACTGTGAAAGTTTCACTGGACCAGAATAGGCAAGTCCTCTGATCGAACAAAGCTGAGGGGAGGAAACTACTCAGGCATTTTCTAGAATCTGGGATTCTGGTATGTGCTGGCCAACTCTGAGGTACAGACTCAATGCACTGGAAGGCTTTACAAAGGATAAGGTTATTTTTCTCATCTATTTTTTCATGCTACCATCGCCCTGACAGCTAGGAGCTTCTCTTTTATGTGGATTAAGTCAGTGCCAGCTGCTGTTTTTTCTCAGATTCCCATTAAGTAAACACTGCCTTATTAACAAGACCATATTACTCACAATCATTAAAAAAGGAAAGTCAAAAATATTGTTATATAGTTAATTATGATTGTATATTGATGATATCAAATCCTTATTTACCCTGATTTTATAGAGTTCTGTATGTTTGCTTGCTAACAGCATGGAAATCTCAATGAATGGGGAAAGATAAAGCCACATACATATACAACCTCTTATTTCTGTTTTTGACTTATTTACATTTAGCACAGAGTAAATACACTTTATAATTCACAGAAGGCTAAGCCAAAGTCATCAATATGGGTGAACAAACCCATGTTTTGAAGTCTAGCTCTGTCTGATACTCTAAGGTGGATATGCACAAGATCATTATGTATTCTTCACCACAGGTCAGTTGCTTAGCTACCAGACAAGTAGAGAACTACTAATTGAAAGTATTCAGTATTGCTGGCAGCATCTGTTGCAGGACACTGGTCTTGAAAACACTCAGATATAAATGTTGCAGGAGGAAGAATGAAAGAAAAATCTCATCTTGTTGAAAATGGCAAATGTCTTTATTCAGTATTGCAATATATGAATTATCATCAGTGAAATTATATTGATTCAGATGACCATTAAACGTTCCTGTGATAAATTTTGTTGTAGAGATTAGTTATTCCAAACAAGTTTATATGCTGTAGTTATATTTTAGATGCAGTTGTTACACATAGTGGATTAATTTCTTATTTATATAGCTCCATCACATTTCCAAGTGATTGATTACATTCAGAGGCCTGTAGTTAATAATAGAGTCATTAAAATTAAAAAAAAAATACAATCAAGAACCGGCAAGAATATTATCCTCTCATGAGATCCCTAATTGCTAAAACTCCTGCATTTAGTTCACATGAAACCTGAAACTTTGTAGTGCAACAAGTACTCCTTTATTTTAGCTCAGAGAAGAATTTGAAAATACATTATTAACTTTTCACAGTATTCTCCAGTGTAAGTGTTCTTTTTTTTATTATTTTACTTTATTGTTTTTCTTTTCATTCAGTGTTTTATAACTTCATTTTCTGCCCCTGTTAATGTCTGGAATAAAAAACTTAAGGCCATCCCATTAAGATAAATGATAGGCTCTCTTTAATCTATTGTCCTCCTATCAGACTTCAAATGAGATATTTTCAAACTTTACCTTTCAGCTGTCAGATGGAAAAAATAAATTTGGACTAGAATTATATTCTACTGCAATTTTGCATATAAAGTATTAGGTAACCAGTCCTTGAAACAAAATCTCAGCAGTTTTATTGAGAAAGCTCAGTTAAATTTCTTTCATAGAGAAATTTCTTCCATAGATAACTTCACATGAATTCAATAAATCTATATTCCCATAGATAGATAGATAGTTTTTAAAGTGAGGGTTGCTCGTAATGATGGCTCTGTTTATATATCATTTTGTAGATTTGACAGACCTGTAAGCAAATGAAAGATATAAGTTTGTTGTATTTACCTGATTTTCAGAGACTTTAGAACTGAAGAAAAATCTTCAGACTTTCTGGGCCTCCTTAAAATACATTGTTCCAAGCTTATCTGTTCAGATAACAGGATTTCATATTCTCTTACCTGGGAGGAGAGTCCAGAACTTGTGTAAATAAAATACATTTAACTGACAGACTGCCATGTTAATTTAGCACATTTTTAGCTTTTATTAATGGATAAAATGTGATATTGCAGGGCTCCAGTACTATAATTTGCAACTCAGTAAATCCTTTCTTTAAATTTTGTTGTGAATCTGAAAAAGAATCCCACCCTACTTTTTGCTTATATTGTACAGTTGTCCACTATAGAGTAGGCCTAGAACTGTCCCTTGGATGCCTTTATAAAAATATTCTTAAACCAAGTCACCAGGGAAAGTAAAAAGTGCAGCTTTTTGCAGGCAACTTCAGCTCACAAAATTGCATGTTCTAAATAAGACATCCAGTTGAATATTCATATATTTATGATTGCATCGCCTTGCACTCAGGAAAAGGTCAACAGGGTAACTGACATAGCCCTTCATAGAAGTAGTACATGATCCTCAGGGAACACAGCAAACCATCCGAAATACAGAGCTAAGTTTAATATACGAAGACTGCCTTAATGGTAACCTATGGATTCAACCAAAATTTCAATTTCCTCAGCCAAATGAATTTTTCTCCTCTTGTAAAACAGTTATATTTCTAAAAGCACTAAAACACCATTCATTAGTCTCAGCTAATATCTGACATTCCAAAGCCTCGGGAATACTGGCAATGTCACAGCTTCTTTGCCATCCCATGGGTCTTTCCAGAGGTGATTCTACTGTATTTAAGCTCTGCATTTCTCTTGGTTTTTCCTTCTATAACTTTCTCTTTCAAAACTAAATTTTCTGTCACATGGAGAAAGTAGATTTAACTTCATAAGCTAACATAATTTTAAGAGAACAGTTGCTTAGTGCTTACTTGCCAGCTGTGCTTAAACCGTGACACTGACTAGTGTTTTTCATCCCTTCTTATCTTTTTTGAATACCCTGAAATCCATATAGACTATCCAGGGCTCAATGAATCTTTGGTCCCTTCTTAGGTATTCCCATGAGATGTAAATAATAAAGCTGTTAACATAGAGGACTAAAGTGTTTCAGTAAAACCTATTTTAAGTTTGGGAAATAAGTAAGTAGTGATTGATGGGAAAAAAAATACTTTTCATCCAAGCGGATATTAGGCAGAACTTAAACAAGAACTAATAAAGCTGCACCTTTGATATCACAAGGTACAGATAATTTACAAACAATAATTGGAAAGGGCTCAGCTAATGAGGTCTCTGGACCATTAATAATCTGTTTCAATAACTCTGAAGATCCCAAAAGACTGGTAAGAAACCGTCACTGTACATCTGGTTTAATAAGGTAAAACCAATGGCCCAAATAACTATATATTTTTCAGTCTGACCATTTTCACAGATTAAAAAGGATAAATATTGATGGAAATTCAATAGAGACATTTACAAAAAGCTAAAGTAATTAATGATGATTAAATCTTTGCATGATTGGAGTATGAATAAGTATAGATGGCATGGGGCAAGGGAGGTTATATAATATCTCTATATGACACTAGACCATTGTGTCTTCTGCATTTCCCAATTCAACTCATACATTAACACATTTCATGGAAAAAAACAACCAACCATACAAATGCCCCACAGCTGACAAAACTCAGTGAGGTTCCAGATGGATGAAAATAATTTGGCTCAGTTATCTGAAAAAATAAAGTGTCCAAAGGTTGGTTGTAGAATTCAGACATTTGAATAAAAAATAAAGCAAACATTTGAAATATCAATACTGTGGTGTTATATTTTAAAATGAAGAATGAGATCAGACTACTTGATCAGGACTTGATTTACAGACTAAAAAACTAGCTCTGTCCCTTTGATTCTCACAAATCAATCTGCTACAAGGGCCAGCCAACATACCCTTACAACTAAGAAGTCCAACAGCATCCTGGACTGTATTAGGAAGAGCACCACGAGCAAGCAGATTTACATAGTTGATCCTTCCCATCTACTCAGCACAGGTGAGACATCTGGAATGCTGTTCCCTGTGCTAGGCTCCACAGTACAAGAGGCAGGAATGTATTGGAGAGACCACAGTGAAGGACCACTAACGTAAATCAAGGATTGTAGCATCTGGTGAATTAGGAAAGACTGAGAGATAGGAGTTTTTGCCAGGAGAACAAAGGGTTTAGTGGGATCTTGTTAATGGGTATCAATCCTTAAGAGTAGAAAATACAGATGTAGAAACCAGACTCTTCTCAGTAATACCTAACAAAAAGACAGGACGCAGCATGCACAAATTACAAAGCAGGAAATTCAAGTTAAACACAATGAAAGGTATAATTCCTGTAGAATAACAAAAAGGTTTGGGTTGGAAGGGATCTCTTAAAGATCATCTAGTCAAACTCTCCGCCATTCTGTGGGACATATTTTACTCAGATTGCTCTTTTGACCAGGTTGCTCAAGGCTGCAGAGTGGCTGAACACTGGAACAGGTTGCCTGAAGAGGCTGTAGAGTCTCAATCTCTGGAGAAAGCAAAGGACCAACTGAACACATTACTGAGCAACCTGCTCTGGTTCACCTTGCTTTGAGCAGTGGGATTGGGCAAGATGACCCCTGGAGGTCCCTTCCAACCTTGATGATTCTGTGATTCTACAGTGAAAAAAAACAGGAGGTAACTCTTACTTTACTGATGTATATGATGTATATGATGTTTGAAATGGATCTTCCCACAAAGTTTTAGTATTAGATACTGAAATATTTCAGGTACTATAATTTATATACAAATTGTTAAACTAAGATATGGACACTCGCCTTATGAACTTTCCCCTTCTTTCTCCTACTCCCCCCTACACACAGAGGCACACAAATAAATTTTACTTTCTCTCTTTATCACCCAAACCTGTCCTACAATCACTGAAAATTTCGAGACACTCTTAAAGTCACTGTGAGTTTTAGTAATATTTCTTGTTTTCAGTTTTCATGAACCCCTCTTTCTAACAAATAGACATAACTGTGAGATATCTAAATTCTATGGACTAAGAATAGATCTAAAGATTTCAGTTTCAGACGTGTGAGAGCTGGGAGGCATTCATCCAAATAAAAATTTTGAAGTTTTCCAACAAAAAAGTATGCTAGCATTGTAAAATAAATTCTTTCCAGTTTTTTTTGGTTTTTTTTGTTTTTTTTTTGTCTTTTTTGTTTNTTTTTTTTTTTTTTTGGAGAATTTTTCTGACTGTGTCTTCCTCTACTAATTTTCAGACTTTTCTAAGGATAACTACATTCTCACTGGGTCTATTATCAAATAGTTCCTTCATATCATTTCTATGGTGGGAAATTAAACCAAAACCAAACACTTTTACACAACTATTCTTTCCTGTAAGAGTTTTTTTCAATTAAATGTATGGCAGGGAAAAAAACCCCAAACAACAGAAAAGTAGTGTTCAGAATAAAGAAAAGCTGACTAAGAGTTCCAATATTGCATGCTTCTTAACCCAGCATCTAATTTCCGCTTCAGTTATATATCAATGATTTTGACATACAGAATTATGCAGTATTGTCCTATTAAACTGGTGGCTTATATAAAGGAATGGTTTCCCACTCATTTTCTGACTCTAAGCTAGTCTTTGAAAATGTCGTTCCTGGATAATTACCTCCTATCCAAAAGAAAAAATCAATATTTTTTTATACCCAAGTTTATGCATCCCTTTTATGGCATGTGCAGAAACTGGGTGCTTAGGCTGAGCTTGCAATATTGCCAAGCATGCTGCTTTCTGAAATTTATTGTTATTATGTTGCTTTTGACTTGCAGATGTAGTTACTAAATGTGCAAACTGAATTGGTCTGCACAGTCTCACTGATAGCGGTGGCTGGAGTTAAGTTAGCTGCAGCAATCATTGCTCTGGCGATGACAGTAAGCCCTTCCCACCTTTTCTTCGTGTCTGCTTTTCATACTAGGGGGAAGAAACAAGTTACAATAGTCTACATTAAGAACAATACTACTACAACAGTTTGTTAAAACCTATCAATCTTCTGTTAGTCTGTTATCTCCCCTGTCACATTCCTTTACAATCCTGGAAAACTGGAAAAGAGAAAAGAGGAAGCATCCTTGAACTTCTCTTGGCATTTCATTCTCGCAGTAAATAATAATCAAGTCTCACAATTTTTGCAAATATATCTCTTGATAATACAACCAAGAAGAAATGCAGAAGCAATTTAATCACTAGAATGAACAAAAAAATTAAACTTGTATTTAAATACAGTGAATTCTCATATTACTTATTCCAGCCATACTAGGTTATTTCATATTGTTTCATTCCTTATACTCTCACAGTGTTTTTCTGACACCATGCCAGCAGTCTTTTTTGCTCCTTTTTATGTCCTCCACTCCAAATTATAAATACACTCTGCCTTTTTTAATCCAGTAGGTACCTTGGTAAGCAAAACCTAACAGTGTTCCTTTTACCCGCATTCTCTCATCTCCCCAGCTTGCTTTCCAGACCACTCTACTTAACTGTCTGTCCTTTGGGATTCATAAGCTGAAATAAGGGGGGAGCTTTGCTAATGTGTGGGTTTATGTCCAATAAGGTTTTAAAAGAGTAGAATCATAGAAGTAGAAATCCAGAAAGCCAATAATCATCTAAATGCCTACCACTTTATTATAAGTCACCCAGGATGCCAGCTTATTGAATTGTGACTTACATTCCAGTGTGTATTCTCTACTTCAAAAATATAAGTGCTCATTTGCTTATCCATATAGATTCAGCTTATGCTCAATCTGTATGCAAAGCAAATAATTTGCTCATACTTGTAAAGGATATGCATTATCAGAACACAACACCTGCAGGACAAAGGAGAGGTTAATTTCATTGTTGCCATGAAGAAAAGGAGATCATTATAGAGCCTGCAGTAACCAAGATCTGTGAAATAGCTGCATTAGTCATTAACTTTCCAGCACTAAATTTCATATCAGACTCAATTAACTACTACATAGCTTTTCATGACAATGTTTTTCAGATGCAGTTTTTGTTTACTAATAAGATTTCCCATCACAACCAACTTTGCCATTACTTTGGTGGCATTAATATTCAAGCCTTGTGTTTCTCTGAAGCACATGGAGCAATGAAAATCACATTTGCTGGAAGTAATCCTTGAATTATTCTTCTAAATTCTAAAGCATTTAAGTTGTACTTTTGCACTAAATGGCAATAACTGTGTAGATTGATGTTGTCTCTGCATTATAACGACAGAACAAACTGGAGATGTTTATGGAAATTCCATATATTTGACCAGAATATTTCTGTTGCGTTTGAGACTTTCATGATCAAAGGCTTTAAGTTTGTTATTTTCTTATGATACTGAAATTCAAAGTTCAGAATAAAAGAAATCACAAAGTTAATATAACCAGAAAATAATTTACATTGTAATTAGCACACTATGCACAACATAAGAGCAGTTGGATTAAGATATCAGATCACTCACAACCTACAGAAGAAAACATTTCAGAAATAATCTTTGAGATTTCAGAAATACTGTAGTGTCTATGAAATGAACCCAATAAGACAACATTGGCTTTTTGTCTTTACTTTTTAAAGGCAAAACCTTAAAATGGTACCTATTTAAAGCAAAAAGAAGAAAAATATCTGTTTACTGTATTTTGCTTTACAATACAAGCAGAGAGTAACTTGAGCTGTTACTGACCTTATTATTGCACATGAAAATAGTTGTTTTGTATCCTTACATTAAAAAACCACAGCTAAAGCTCATCATTTGCTTTCAAAATTCCTTTCCCTATTCTATTACCATGTTTGTCTTCAGCCCACTTAGAACTGCATTTCATTTTTTGTACCTTGTAATTTGTAGTCATATCATCTGAGCTTCTCATTTCAAAACCAATCAGCTCCCTATTCATTCATCTGCTCCTGGTTTTTGAAATACTCACTATGCACTTATCTCTCCAGTATTGTTTTAGATCTTTTTCTAGTTTTTGCTGGTTTTGCCCTTTTGAATTTTGCATGGGAATAGGCAAATTTTCTGTTATAAACACGTACGTCATTTTGTCATTTTTTTTTATATGTTTTCATCATCAATTTTTCAAGGATTCTTCAAGTATTCTGCTAGACTAATCTAGTAAAGTGGGGAAATCACAAGTCTGCCTTTGCACCATTAAAGAGTATTTAATGTATCAATAAACAGCATAGAAACAGTAATGTACCAGGCTGTATTCAGAACCAGAGGTCCTTTCTCCTAATTTCAGCATTCAGATTAATCTACAAACCTAAAGCACACATCACTTTAATTACCACTCCTTTGGACTAGGAAATCGAACAGGAGAATTAAAATATATATTGGACATATTTTTTGTTTTTAATCTTAAAATAGCAGCCACCTATGAATAGGATTTACAGAACGCTTTTATAGGTGAGCTTAAAAGCACTATTCAAAAAAAGAAGATCACAATATGCAGAAAAGAACTGATTCTGGGGTTACTGGGCTTCGTGTCTTACTTTCGGCTACATGAGAAGCCATACAAATGCTAAGTTCTGAAGACATAAGCCTGAATATTTACGTTCACAGCTTTTAAAGAATTTTGAAGTATTCTCTTTGTGAAGAAAAAATTAAAATATGATAAATCAGGCTGGCAGTGGCATTACACAGATTTTTTTTATTATTATTATTATAGAATAAAACCCCACAAAATTTCACCTCCTCATTATATTTAATCAGCCTTATCTGATGCCTTAACTATTGGCTGAAATATTATACTTAAAAAGCTTTACCTGCCCAGACAAACCTTGCAGTTCTAATCCTACCCTAACTTGTAGAGAAGGACTTGAAAATGTTTCATGAGTTTTCTCCTAAAAGTGAAAATTTACAAAATATTTCATGCTTCCAAAATGATCTTGTACTTTTATGCCTGCTTAAATAACATTTGTTGTGAAAAAGCATGGCTCCAAGAGCCTGCATAACAAGTTTGTCCTCTGTTAATTCATATCTTGATTTCTGCAGTCGCCAGACATTGAAACAATTGAAGCACTTTAATTAGTACTGCCCTCTTCAAAATGTCTTCAGAATAGTTTGCCACTGATATAGCCATATAACTCCTAATCTTTCACATAGTGAAAACCTCCTAATAATGTCTCATCTACATTGACTCAGGGATGTCATAGATGTAGAAGTTTCAGAGTTCAGAAACCATTTGTTTTTTTCAGTCAGTTATGCTCATAAAAACAAATATCTGAAGGTCTATATAAATTTTAGAGGATATTCTGAAATAATGTCTTAAAATCTACCACAGTAATATAAATAAATACGAGGAAAACATTTTAAGCTGAGGAAATTGGGAAGAATTCTCAGAGAGGCTTATTACAGAAATGTTGCTACAGATGGACCTGGGCAAACCTGAAGACTATTAAAGAGGAACGGAAACCCAAAGAGAAGCAGTAACACATTTCGCTTGTTGAAAAAACAGATTCATAATGGATCAGCACACCTCTTCTTCAAAATAATAATCTTAAAGTTTGAAAAGTACCAATGCACAGAGAAAAACTGAATAGTAACATCTACAATCAGGGTTCCTAATTAATCTGAATTTTAAACTCACCTGAGTTTTCAAAAAGGCACCTCATTTATGTCATCAACTGGAGTCATCCCCTAGCAGTTCTTTTAAGATCCTGCCTTCTGCTTCCTTCAGGCAACAGTATTAGATCATAGTTCCTTATAATAAACACTCTGTGATCACTTAACTGCCAGTTGCCAAAATTCCATCAGATTTGCACCGGCTTTCTCATCTACCACATTTATAAAGTTGATATTAGACTCAATATTTCTTCCATGATTGTCATACTCACTCTGATAAGAAAGAGGGTTTTTATAGTTACCTACACTTGTACTTAAGTAAGTTATACTTACCTCACTTTTGATTTATTAATATAACAGTTTTAGAGTGTAAGGATAGAGATCTCCAAAACTGATGGGAGAAGGAGAAGTCAATTCAAGTATTGAAATGTTTATGTGTCCAGTTTTTCTCACTATTTATACAAAGGAAGTAATTTTCCTTGCTATTCTAGCAGTGTCTTCTGAAAATCTTCAGATAATACAAAGTAGAAGTGGTTTCTTAAACTTGGGACAAATAAGAACTACTGAATACAAAAGGATGTTTAAGTCGAAAGATCCCATTAAACTTCATAACAAAAAAACATTAAAATTCACTAAGACAGAACATTTTTAATTACTTTCTCATGGATAAATCTTCAGTGTCGTTGCTTCACCGCAGCTCAGGTTTCACGGATTCTAAAGAAATCATTGTAACTTCTTAAGTGACCTTTTACAATCAAATTACATTAGATTCCCTGTATCCGCAATTTTAAATTTTACTGTGATATTTTCACCAATTTTTACGATTAAGAAGTATGGATCAGTAACATTTAGTTTCTTGCAATATAACTGATGTGTAGAATATATTCTAGATATAAAATATTGTAACACAAATTAGACATTTCTTTTTCTGAGAAAGATTATCAGCTAACATGGAAAAAGGAGGCACAATTAGTTAAGCTAAGAAACTAACAAAATTACCTGGAGGTTAAAGAACAATTGTATATTTTCAAATACATGTTCTAAATCACACATTTAGCAACCACTCTCCTCAGTTCTAATTTCTCTGAAGTTTATCATAATTTTGCTAGTTACTTGACTATTCAGGTACTTCTTCAGACTTAGAGAATGAATGCCAAGTTCTTTCAAACTCTGTCAGCCTAGAATGGACTGAAAGGGCTGGTTCATTTTGTTCTGACTACAAGCACCTTTGCGGAACTGAAACCTCACAGAAGTGTTCCAACAGAGGGGGCTGAAAACTGTCTGAAAGGTGTGTGAACAACATTACCATTTCTTTCTGTACCTAATATGAAAGGTATTGACAATTAGCATTTGCTTAAGAGCTAAGCTCTGTCTTATCTGTGATAAGAATTTCAGCTCTGTTCTCATCCTCTAAATTAAGGAGGGAGTGTTTTACTCTATTTGAATTACTCTCCAGTCCATTCAAACTATGAGAGCTCTATTTATCAGAACATTTAAGTAAGTTTATTTGTCTCTGAGAAGTCGATAACGCCTTTTTTCACCTACTTTTTTTGCTGATTAGCATTAGCACTAATCACACACTTGTTAAAGTTAAGTTTTTTGGTAGTTAAGAATACCCCCTAACTGATGCACGCAGTTTAAAAATTGAATGCATGGAGGAGGTGGTAGTGGTGCATTTTTACAATATGAATTAATGCACCGATAAAATTCA
>WEKY01053523.1:0-18136 GCA_013390045.1 Picathartes gymnocephalus | reverse complement strand
CCATACAAATATCCCATCAATCCCTACAGATATTCCATCGGTCCCTACAGATCTCCCACCAATCCCTACAAAGCTCCCCAAGGGCTGTCAGAGGATGGTGCCATACTCTGCTCAGTGGTGCCAGTGACAGGACAAGGAGCAATGGCCACGAACTAAAACACAGCAAGTTCCACCCCAGCCTGAGGAAGAACTTCCTTCCATGGAGGGGCAGAGCCCTGGAACAGCTGCCCAGGGAGGGGTCTCCTTCTCTGGAGACATCCCAGACCCCCCTGGACACGTTCCTGTGTCACTGCTCCAGGTGACCCTGCCTGGGCAGGGCCTTGGACTGGGTGATCTCCAGAGCTCCCTTCCAACCCTGGCTGCGCTGATTGCGGCATTCTGGGATCTCTGCTGCTCTCCTCGGGATGAAAACCCGGGATAATTCCCGGCGCAGGGCTGGTTTCTGCCCCGCTCCGCCTTCGCCCTGCGCCGCTCTCAGCCCGGGCAGGCAGCGCAATCTGTTCGCTCCATTAACGGCCCATCCCGCAGCCAGGGACGGAGCTGGCGATGGAAAGAGCCGGTATTGTTTGCTTAACAGTCAAGTGACAAATTATTTAATTAGCACATATGCCATTTGTCTCCGCAGCTGTGTTCATCGTTCTAATTGCAAAGCAGCCTTAATTTATTGCGCCTATATTGCTCCCTAATACTAACACGGTAATTATATGCTTCCATTAGCCCACTACACCCTATGGAAGGAGGAAAAAAAAAAACGGGAAGAAGAAGATTAGTTCCTCCACACGACGTATCTCTCCGCTAGCAAAGGTGTGGATCGCTGGCCGGGAAGGGAAGCTGAGGCAGCAGCTGGAAAAGCGACACCTTCCCGGGCGTTTTCCTCCCGGCCGCTTCCTTTAAACTTTTTACAGCCGGGATCTGTCCGTTTGGGCTTTGTTTTGGGAAGCGTTTCCTCGGGCGCACAACCCTGCTTTGAGATCTCCACCTGCTGGAGAAATCCCAGCACGCACAAAGGAGCTCCGGGAAAACCCCGGTCCCACCAAACCCGCTTCTCCTCCTCCTCCTCCTCCTCCTCGGCAGAGCTGCCCTGGCCGGGCAGAAGCGACGCTTCCCCCCTGTCCCACCTTTCTCACCTTTCCCACCTTTTTCCCACCTTTTTCCCACCTTTCCAACCCTTCCCAGATCGGGAGGGGCCGGTTCCCGGCGCTTTGGGATGCGCTGCTCTGGGCAGGAGAGGTCCGAGCTCCCCACAGGTCACGCTGGAGGAGGATCCGGGGATGTTCCTGTTCTGGCAGCTTCTTGGGAACCAGCCCAATTTTCTTGCTCTGATAAACCTGGGATCGTGGAAGGAGGTTGGAGCTGGATGAGATTTAAGGTCCCTTCCAGCCCAAACCCTGCTAGAATTCTGTGATTCTGGCGTCCTCAAATTACGATATTTTTAACAGGAGAAAAAGCTGGGAGCCAAAAAATCCCTTCATGAGGGCTGATGCTTCCCCTGAGGGGTGACGGCTGCAGGGCCGGGAATGTCACTGTCCCAAAGCAAAGCTGGAGCCGAGCCGGCCCCAGAATCCCGGGATGCTCCGGGAATCCTGCCCCGGGCACTCCGGCGTGGCCTTGTTGTGGCTGGGCCCACAGGGAGGAAGGGAAGCTCAGAGCTGGGGGCTGCCCTTCGTTCGGGAGGGGGAGAAGCCGCCGCGGATCCCGCTCAGCCCAGCAGCCGCCGGATCCTCTCCTCCTCAGGCAGAGCCTCCGAGCGCTGGGCAGAGCCCAGCTAAGCCCGTCTGAAGCTGAGAGGGTTTAAGCAGCTCTCTCTAAAGCCGGGCTTAAACCCCTGAAGGGCTGCGGCGCTGCCGAGGGCGGGGGCGGCCGCAGGAGCCGCTTCCTTCCCTTCCCTTTTCCATGGCCATCCTGCCCCCCCGGGATCTCCAGCCTCAGCAGCGAACTCCCAGCTCCCGCTGCCGGCTGCTGCGGGACGCGGGGGCCCAGCGCGGTGCCCGCTGGGGATGGGGAGCCGCTCCCAGCTGGGCACACCCCAAAACTGCCCCTTCTTCCATCCCCCCCAGCTGTGGGTGACAAGGGATGAAAACCGAGGCCACCTCTCTCTCGTGTCCCCCCCCATCCCCGCCCCAGGGGCTGCCAGGAGGGCGAAAATCCCGGCGAGGGGAGGCAGAGGCAGGGTAAAAGGGGAGCGGGCAGAGCTCGGAGGGGCTCTCAGGTGGCTGCCCCAGCCCTGCCTCCCGCCAGACGCCAGATCCAAGCCGGCAAATGCAGCTCCATTCTTTTTCCCCCCTTTTTCTCCCTTCAATGCGGGCTACAAGGCTACTGCCAAAAACATATCCAGCACAATCAAACATCAGATGGTGACTCCTTTCCCACAGCTTGTGTGAGTGAAAACAGTGAAATTATACCCATGTTTTAGCGGCGAATCCCCTGGTGTTCGAGCGAGGCAAGCCCAGCACAGGGCTCTTGTTCTCCTGCTTTTTGTTCCTGGACTTGCACTGTTTTTAGCACTGGACACCATTCAGCCCCCATTCAGCATTGTATGTCACTTCACATATGGTTCATCCGCTCCAAATGTGTGCATGTACCCAGAAAATGCAGCTTTTCATTATGTATTCTCTATGTAACAGAAAAGATTAAGATGTAAGCCCGGTGAATGCAGCAGGAATTAGTTGGACAGATGAATAAGGGAAAAATGAATCTGGAATGACGGCGGATTTAGTCTAATGATGGTGGGAGGGCGGTAAGAACTTGGTGGTAGGTTTCAGCCCTTTTAATCCCAGCCTGTGTGTGTATTTTGGCAGGAGAAATGTTTCTTCAGAACTACATCCAGAGGGATACAGTAAAAACACTTTTAACCCGATCCACATGAAAGGCACTAAAATTGTCGGGCACCACAAGGCCCGCCCTGCCCCAAAACTCTGCACAAATTCGGGGCTCTCTCGGTGAAGACCCCGCGGTATTTGCACAACAAACATAAAAACCCCCCCACGTTCGTGAGAGCCTGGAATATCAGCCCCTGAATTTATGCATTTCATTCAGTTATTCCTCCTCTCCAGATATAATTTCCATGGATATCCACTAATGAGGAAGCCTTTGATGCGACTCGGAGAGGGGATTTCGGTTTTAAAAGGAGAATAAAAGGACCGAGAGCTGAAGTTTCCTCGCCCGCTCTGCCCACAACTGCTCCCCTCGAACCTTCCCGACCATGACGCAAAGATATTTTTAAAATTCAGCCCCAAAGGACGGAGGCTGGAAGTGTCAAGGCTTGGATAAATGGAAAAGCAGCTCATTTGATAGCGGCCCTTTCCAGTGTTTGACAGAAAACAAGGAGGGAGAGAAACCCCGACCCTCAGTGGGAACATTTGGAGTTAAGCTCACTTCCTACAACAGTTTGCACAGGGAGAAAGAGATTTTTTTTTTTTTTTTTTTTTTTTTTCCTTTTTTTTTTTTTTTCTTTTTTTTTTTTTCTTTTTTTCGGATTGAAAATCAGCATTTGCATCACAATGGAGATATTTCAAAAGTATAAACACAAAGGGCTGCAACTTCAGAGCCTCCTGGGTCAGCTGCGTTGCTCGGTGTGCAGCACATCCTCTCCCAGCCCCGGGAAAAGGGGATTTGCTAATTCCAAGCAGCAGCGGGGAATTCCCGGAGCTGCTCAGGGCCAAAAGAGTCTCCTTTGGTGACTTCTGCACCCGAGAAATCCAAAGCAAACCCTTCAGTTTTGAAAGGCACCATCTGAATGTTCTAATTTTCTCTTTTTTTCTTTTCTTTTTTTTTTTTTTTTAATTTTTAATCAAATAAGATTTCACAAAATAATTTTTTTTTTCCGTTTGAAAAATAAAAATAAATTCATCTGAGCAGGGAAACCTCTGGATAAATCACAATTCCTCCTGCCTGGCACCAAGGACATTCTGACACATCCTGTGCACATGGGTGGCTCTCAGCTGTCCCTGTTAAACACTGCCAGCTTAAAAAATAAGGAAAAAAAAATTCTCCTCCTGTGTCTGTTCAGTACATTTTGATTGAAAAGAAAATAAAGTGGTTTAAAAATCCTGGTAGTGTTTTTTTAAAATATCCCCCTGCCTCCCCACAAAAGGGTTTTAAGGATTAATCCCTCTAAGAAGCTGGATAAAAACCTTTCTAGTTCCCGAGGAGAAAATGAAATATATTAAATATATCTTAAATAATGTAATTAAATATATGGTGCTGTGAAGAAATTACGTCCTTTTAAAAGGAAACACAAATTTAATTTTTAATTGCAATTCTTCAATGCCAGAAGGTGAAAATGTGTCAATTTGGTCTCAAGAAATTTCACCACCAAACCCAGGGGATCCTCTCTGGGTGCTGATTGCAATACTTGGGTTGAAGTTGCCACATTCAATGTTTACACTTGAATTTCACCGTTCCCACAAAATCTCCAGAATTGGCCAAAATCAGTGGCCTGGATCAGAAAAGCCAGTGAATTTTACAAGTTAATTTTACAAGTTAATTTTACCCGCTTTTCTCATCCTCCCATGAGGAGTCACATCATGAGCTGCAAGTGGTTTAAACTTCACAAAATCTGGCTCCTTTTTTTGTCTTTTTTGCACGTGGGTTTGGATTTAAAATTGAGAACCGGAGCAGGAATTCCAGCTCGGCCTCAGCCCGAATGAAGGCTCAGATTGTGCCCTGTAACTCACTTAAACCCCATTAAACCAGGCTTTTCCCCCATGGATTCAGATTTAAAATTGAAAACCGGAGCAGGAATTCCAGCTCGGCCTCAGCCCAAATGAAGGCTCACACAGTGCTCTGTACCTGGTTTAAACTCCATTAATTCAGGCTCATTTTTGCCTCTTTCCCCATGGATTCAGATTTAAAATTTAGCTCCCGAGCAGAAATTCCAGTTCCCACGGGGCCATTCCCTGTGGGAGCCTCTCTCCGTTCCAAAGCCAGGCTTGGAGAGTGGAAATCCCACACCCAGACTCACAGAGGTGCAGTAATTCCTCCCGAGGAGGGCAGGGCTCTGTGCCTTGGCCTTTTATCCCGGTTTTTTCTGCTCCTCTCCCTCTTCCCAGGGAACAGGGAAGCAGCAGCACCTCCGGAGCACCCAGGGGCACAAACAGTGCCCAGGTCCCTCCTGCAGCTCCCTGCATCCCAGCTGCTCTCCAGGCCACTCCCAACATTGAATTTATGGTGTTTTGGTCCTGGCATCAATTTCCAAACTTTCGCAGTTCTATTTGTGTTTGCCCTACTGGTGCCTCTGGGGTATTTCAGGGGATTTCTCTCCCTGTAGAGCTGTGGGTTCAGTGGTAACTCATGAAGCCACAATTCTTCGTTAAACCCAAGGACAAACTGGAGGCTGGAGGTGCCACCCCCAGGGCCCTGGGCTCGACCTCAGCCTGCTCCTCCTGGGTGTTAGCCCTTGCCTCCCTCCCTGCAGGTGACAAGGACACAGCTGGGGACTTGGCTCCACAGCTGGCACCAGGCTCGGAGATGCTCTGTGCCCCCAGTGCCACCAGAGACCCCTCCAGGAGGGTCTCCATCCCACGGGGAATGGGACCATTCCCACCCAAGCAGGGGAGGGAACCAGACCAGTCCTGTCTGTCCCTGGTGGGAAGCAAAGCAGCCCCGCCCCAGGAATGCTGCAGGTGCCCGGAGAGATCCCATGGAAGAGCTGTCACATCACAGACTCTTCATGGGAGGGGCTTTGTTTTCTCCACAAAAGCTGGCCCTGACACATTCGGTTTTTGGATCTGCTCCCAGCATCCCAAAGTTGTGCCCTGGACACCAAGGGGGCTCCCCTTCCTCATGATCCTAAAAGGCAGAAGGGGGGACCACATTCCCTGACATGGAAAAGGGGGATTCACCCCGAGGGTGAGGAGGGAAACGCAGGTGCAGGGGAATTTTTGGAGCCTCCACATCTCCCCTTCTGCTCCCACCAGTGTCACTGAGCTGCTGCAGCCCCAGAGCTGCACAAACCTGTGTGGGCAGTCACTGTGAGAGTGAATTGGTCTAAAACTCCCCAGATTTCAATTCCTGACCCTTAGGAAGGAATTCCTGAATTCAGGATCTGGCTGGAATAGCTGAGGGACTTCTGTGGACGAGGAAAACCTGGCAAAACTCTCATCTGCCTTTTCCAGCAAACACTGGTGTTCTCCAGGTTCTGGTGAAATCCCAGAATCCCAAAATCCCTGAGGCTGGAAAAGCCCTCCCAGAACATCAAATCCCAGCTGTGCCCCATGCCCACCTTGGCCCCAGCCCAGAGCACTCAGTGCCACCTCCAGCCCTTCCTGGCACACCTGCAGGGATGGGCACTCCAAAGCTCCCTGGGCAGCCCCTGCCAAGGCCTGAGCACCCTTTCCATGGGCAAATTCCTGCTGCTGTCCAAGCTGAGCCTCCCCTGGCCCAGCCTGAGGCCGTTCCCTCTCCTCCTGTCCCTGTTCCCTGGCAGCAGAGCCCGACCCCCCCTCAGTGCCCCTCCTGGCAGGGAGTTGTGCAGAGCCAGAGGGTCCCCCCTGAGCCTCCTTTTCTCCAGCCTGAGCCCCTTTCCCAGCTCTCTCAGCCCCTCCTGGGGCTCCAGACCCTTCCCCAGCTCCCTTCCCTGCCCTGGACACGCTCCAGCCCCTCCAGGTCTCTCCTGCAGGAGCCAGAACTGGACACAGCCCTCGAGGGGCCTCTCAGTGCCCAGCACAGAGGGACAATCCCAGCCCTGGGGGGGACAATCCCAGCCCCTACACTGGGGCTGGCACAGCCCAGGGCCCTCCGGCCTCCTGCCCACCCTGGGCTCAGCAGCGCAGAGGGCAGAGCTGAGCGGGGAAAGGCTCCCGCGGGCAGAGGGGAGGATGAGGCTCCCCATAACCTGGGAGGGCACTTTGGGATCACCCACGCTGCAGATGGGGCTGCCCTGCTGGCAGTGACCTCTCTGGGGACAGCGATTGTCCCCAGGCCACTCCAGCTGCTGTTCCAGGGATCATCCCATGCAGGGGAAGTGACCTGCTGTCCTCGGTGTCCGGGGAGCTCACCCAGCCCTGGCTCGACCACCACCTCTTAATAGAGCTGCAGAGGCTGTATTGATCTGCCAGCCTCTAATCACGTGCAATATTTTGTCCGTCATGGAGCAGCAAGCTCGAAAGCCTTGGCTGCTTATTTAATTTCAGCAGGCAGAGAATTCCCAGCAGAGCTGGGGAAGCTGACATGTGGCATCTTCTGAGCCAACACAGAGCAGCCCAACCTGGGGCTGTTTCACTCCTGCACTGATGGCTCCAGACTGGCAAAGCTCAGCTCAGAGCCAGGCTGGGAGCAAATCCAACCAAACCTTGTGTTTTTCTCACTGGCTGGTCCGGGTTGGAAAAACCTTAAAGAAAAAAACCTTTAAAACCCCACCCAGTGCCACCCCTGCCATGGGCAGGGACACCTCCCACTGTCCCAGGCTGCTCCCAGCCCCAGTGTCCCACCTGGCCCTGGGCACTGCCAGGGATCCCAGAAATCTGGGAATTCCATCCCAGCCCCTCCCCACCCTGCCAGGGAACAATTCCTGCCCAATATCCCACCCATCCCTGCCCTCTGGCACTGGGAAGCCGTTCCCTGTATCCTGTGAGTCCAAGCTGGGTTTGGGGACAGGGAAGGGGGAGGGACAGGGTGGGACAAATCCTGGGAATGTGGTGATGCCAGGGCTGCAGAAGATCTCAGCTGCTGTTGGCATCGTTGGGGTGATGTGGGTACAGGTAATGCCAAAATACCCCAGAAACAAAATCCCTGCGTATTTCCTACTTCTGCCTGTGACCTGATGCCTCAGCTCCCTCCAGCAACATCTTCTCTGTGCCTTCAGCTGCTGTGAAAAGAATTTTGTGAGGAATAATGGAAACCTCTGTGCCAGCAGGCAGCTCTTGGGAGCCATTTCCAGGCCTCAGTGAAGCCAGGGACCATGGAAGGGACTTCCCTACAACTCCAGCGAGTGGTCAGAGGGATTTTCTGCCTGGGAGTGCCCTTGTTAACCTGATCCTTTGGCTTTTCAACTGTGAGCCTTGATTTCTCATCCTCAGCTTTGTTTCCAGGTCATGCTGGCACTGCCCTGCCCTGCATGAGCAGTTTGCAAAGGCTCTGCAGGGAATATTTCCACTTTTGGGTGGGCAGAGCCCTTTGGTGAGGGGAGTTTGCCAGGGGCCAGGGTGAGCACAGCCCCTGAGAGCTCCCTGCTCTGTCACACTGCTCGGTCCTTGCACTGCTTTGCTGACAAAGCCTCTGCAAGGCAAAGGTACCAAATCTCAGCCAAATGTGGCTGTGCTGGGGGTGGGGGGTGTTTTTCCCCTGTTTGGGGCAGCCCCTGCCCCTCCCTGAGCCGGGGAGGGCACTGGGAAGAAGAGCAGGGCTGACCTGGGGAGTTTGGTCCAGCTCAGGGCTGTCCCTCACCATTTAAAGTGGTTTTTTTGTCCAGGGCTGTGTTTGTTTCTGAGGTAGCAGCTGGAGCTCTGCTCTGATGTTGGGCACGGCTGGCACCACAAACGGGTTTGGATTTCCCCAGCTCTCCCAGTCTGGGGATGTGAGGCACCAGCAGGTTCGTGTGCTGGAGCCACCGTCTCTGGGAATGCTCCAGAGGTGTCCAGATGTGGCACCTGGGGACACGGCTTAGGGCTGCTGGCTCGGACTCCAGCTGGGCTAAACGATCCTGGAGGTCTCTCCCAACCCTGGTGACTCTGGGTTCTGTGATTTTCTCACTTGAAAACTCCTCGAAGCCCTTTAGGCACCAGGAACTCTCGTGCTCGGAACGGCTCCCAACACACTTCTTTTTACCGTGTTGGTTCTGCACTCTGGGATTGTTCAGTGCTGCTCCTTGTCAGTAAGAGAATCATGGAATCATGGAACGTCCTGAGTGGGAAGGGACCCCCAGGGATCATGGATCCAGCTCCTGGCCCTGCCCAGACCCCCCAACAATCCCAGCCTGGGCATCCCTGGCAGCTCCTGGAGCTCTGGCAGCCTCGGGGCCGTGCCCATTGCCTGGGGAGCCTGGGCAGTGCCCAGCACCCTCTGGGGGAAGAACCTTTCCCTAAAATCCAACCTCCATCCCTCCTGGCCCGGCTCCGGGCGCTGCCTGGCTCTGTCCCTGTCCCAGAGCAGAGATGGGAGCTGTCCCTGCGCTGTCCCTCGGGAGGAGCTGCAGCCCCGGGGAGCTCTGACCTCAGGCTCCTCCGGGCTGAACCGACCCAGGGACCTCGTGGGGCCCCTGCAGACCCTTCCCCATCCCTGTGTCCCTCCTCTGGACACCCTCTGAGAGTTTTAGAACTTTGTCACATCCTGGCACCCAAAGCTGCCCCAGCACCCACAGAAATTCCAGCTGTCTCCTCCAGGGCGAAACTGCTTTTGTTTTTTTCAGCCCTAAATCCAAACCAAGTTGCGGGAAAGAGCTGGGAGACCCAAAGCAGCTCTCCAGAGTGGCAGCAGTGGGTGACAAACAAAGGCCACGTCAATGCTGAACTGAGACCACCTGGCCCAGAGCAGCCAATGCTCTGCGTGTGCAGAACAAACTGGGGACACGGGGAGAGAGATGATTTTTCCCTGGAAGAAGGAATGGAGTGCTGAGGTGATGTTCCCTCCCCCAGCAGAGCTCCCTGTGCCCTTGTGCTGCTCAGTGTGGGAGAAGGAGCTGCTCACGCCGCATTTCCCCTTCCCCTGGTGATGCCTTGGGTTTTACCTTTGCTATTTCCCAGCCCCGCAGTGCTCAGGGTGTGACTCTGCAGGGTTCTGCAGCCTGGGAGCTGCTGCTCTCTCACGCTCACAGGGACACAACAAAGCCTCTCCAAGGCTGCTCTCCAAGGACTCCCAGACTGTCCTGGGCCCAAAATGTGCACCCCAACACCTTGAGAAGGGGGGGTGAGCTGTGGAAATGCCACCATGAGCTAAAGTTTGAATTGGGGAATTGATGCTGAGATGCAAATGGCCCAAAGCTCTAAAGGGGTGAAGAACTCGTGACTCGGGGTCCATGCTGGGCTCCATGGTGAGAGCAGCCTCTGGCTCCCCAGGCTGGGCCTTTGGAGGCCTTTCCAATCAATCTCCACCTTTATTCCCTCACTCCTGCCTGGGCTCTGTTTCCAGGGAGCCACTGAGTGTGCACCCTTTAATTCTCATTTTCCAGCGCTCGGGGCCTTGCCCATGTGAGGCCAAACGGGCTGGGAAAAATCCATTATTGCTCCAACAGCGCTCGGTACCTGCTTCGCACGGGCAGGTGCAAGAGGGAGGAGGGTGGGGATGGTGCTGCTGCCTGTTGGCTCAGGGGGCCTGGATTTGACCAGTTAAACCAGTGAGTTAAACTGGGGCAGCCCTTTAGTGGCTCCCAAAATATTATGGCAGCTTGGCGTGGACACCTGCTCACGGCCACAGCCACACCTGCCCAAAGCAGCCTCCAAAGCACCTTTTAGTTTTGGTTATTTTAGTTTTGTCGTGTTTATTTTTGTTGCCTTTTTTTTTTTTTGGTTGCTTTTATTTTTGTTGGTTTTACCTTTGTTTCTTTTATTTTTGCTGCTTTTATTTTTTGTTGGTTTTATTTTCGTTGCTTTTATTTTTGTTTCTTTTACTTTTGTTGCTTTTATTTATGTTTCTTTTATTTTTGTTGTTTTTACTTTTGTTGCTTTTATTTTTGTTTCTTTTACTTTTGTTGTCTTTATTTTTGCTTCTTTTATTTCTTTTACTTTTCTTTCTTTTATTTATGTTTCTTTTACTTTTGTTTCTTTTACTTTTGTTTCTTTTACTTTTGCTGTTTTTATTTTTGCTTCTTTTATTTCTTTTACTTTTGTTGCTTTTATTTATGTTTCTTTTATTTTTGTTGTTTTTACTTTTGTGGCTTTTATTTTTGTTCCTTTTACTTCTGCTGTTTTTATTTTTGCTTCTTTTGCTTCTTTTACTTTTGTTGCTTTCATTTTTGTCGCTTTTATTTTCGTTTCTTTCACTTTTCTTTCATTTTCCTTCCCCCCCGAAGAAGTCGCTGCCCCAGCCCCACTGCTGGAGGGACTGGATTATCGCAGTTATTAGCGGGAATCTCCAGCAGGACCTGCAAGGAAAGGCAGAGAGGTGTCAGTTGTTAACTTAACACAGCTCTGCAGCGGGGCTGAGAGCTCGGGTCGTGACCTTATAATGGCCAGCCAGCCTATTAGTTTAGCAAAGCCGGGCTCAAATGTCATTTCAGCACCCGTCGGATGCTTGAATTTATTACCCAGGAAGCTCCCGACTTGAAAACGATAGGATTTCTTCTCCACCAGCTGCTGGAAGTCCCCCTTTTTTTTTTTTTTTTCCAAAATAATAGCGACAAATCTGCGCTTTCAAAGTTCTTAACTGCTGGGGTGACCTGCGGTGAACGAGGAGGCAGAGCAGGTACAGCACATCATGGGACCTGCAGCCTCCGGGAAAAGCAGGGGGGGAAAGGCAGGATAAAGGCAAAAAAAATGCCAATCAAACCGAAATGATGAGGCCATTAAAGGAGGATTTTCATCCAGGCCTCACCTTCCGCGGCGTTCGCATTTTCGTGGTTAAAACTACAGGAAACGAACTCAGCCCCTTCGTCCCCCTCCCTCCCGGCAGTTATTAATTCCTGATATTTTGTGATAATTTCAGTCGAGGGGGAGAAGAGAAAAAAAAAAAAAAAAAGAGAGAGAGAGAGAGAGGAAAAAACCTGACCGAAAAAATCTCGCTGCATTCAGTCCCCTGAGAATGTTGGGTCGAGTTTTTTGATCCCTGTTGCTCATTGATTTGAGGGCTGATGTAGTGCAAGGGGTCCCTATTAGTGGCGTCTGTCACTGCTGTAATGTTTTTGTTATTTTTCCTCATTTGTTCGCTCTGACATCATGTCATTACAGAATGGTGCTGTTCAGGCCCTGCCTTGGCTGTTCGTTAGCGTGTGTTTAATGAGCAGCTTAATTGAGCTGTCTACCAGGCCACCTGTCACCCTCCGGACTTATTAACATACTAATGGCCTGACATTGTCCTCGCTGACAGGCAACAGGGTTTACTGATTTGATGTCTGGACATGGGGATTTTATGCAGGAATGAGAGAGGATATTGGGAAGGAGGTTTAAAAAACGCAAATTAACTCTTTGGTATCTCCGTATTTACGGCTGGCTCGGAAAAGTTCAACACAAAGTAGTTGCAGGGGAAGGGGGGGAGCGGCCAGAGCCACTTTGTCACCGATTGCAGCACGTTTGCGGGGGGGAAAAATCTGCTCGGGGTAAGAGGAGCGGGCTTTACTTCTATTCCAGTATTATTGTTGGGGCTGCTTCAAAGGAGAAATCTCCTTAAGCCCACAGGAAAGTTTTGTGACTGAGCTTTTCTCCACTGTGGCTAAACAAGTGAAAGAGGCACGAAATTTCCAGTGAAGGGATTTAAGTGCACGACATTGTCCCCACCTTTTTCAAGGCAGATGAGGACATTCACCGCCGGCGAGCGCTGGGCTGGGCTCTAAAGGTTCAAAGGAGTGCCTTAAGTGCGTGCGAGGTTCAATCAAAACGCCTGTTTTGCTTGGCTCCTTTCTGCTCGTTGCTGTTGTTGTTGTTGTTGTTGTTTTTGGGTGGGTTTTTCCCCCGGCCCGGGAGAAGCCGACCTTCTGTCACGGCAAAACTGGGCTTTGCAGCAGATCCCACGTCCAGATGGGGCTGCCCAGCACCGAACCCAGCCCGTGGGCAGGGGGGCCCTGCTTTCGGGCGGTGGGAATTTGTTCCTCCCCGGAGGGAAGGCTTGGGTTGGGTGGGGCTCTGCTGGGGCTTCCAGAACGCGGAGGGAGCGGAGATCCCGGTGTGAGGGGCAGCCCTGAGTTGTGATGATGATGACAATGATGATGATGATGATGATGATGACGATGACGATGATGAGGAGGAGGAGCACCAGGACCTTGCCCAGGAGCCAGAGCAGCCTCCAGGAGCCACCCACGGCGGGTTTGGTGCCAGCCCCGCCCAGCAGCACCTGGGTGGAACCGCAAATATCTGTCTGACTGCTGTGGGCAGCTGGTCCAGGAGGGGCCCTGCCCCCCTGCTCGGCCCTCCTGAGACCCCTCCCGCAGCCAGGACTGGGATCCCAGCACAGGGAGCACCTGGGGCTGCTGCAGAGAGCCCAGAGGAGGCACCAGGATGAGCAGAGGGATGGAGCAGCTCTGCCCTGGAGGCAGGCTGGGAGAGCTGGGGGTGCTCACCTGGAGAGGAGAAGGCTCCAGGGAGAGCTCAGAGCCCCTGGCAGGGCCTGAAGGGGCTCCAGGAGAGCTGGAGAGGGACTGGGGACAAGGCATGGAGGGACAGGACACAGGGAATGGCTTCCCAGTGCCAGAGAGCAGGGATGGATGGGATCTTGGGCAGGAATTGTTCCCTGGCAGGGTGGGCAGGCCCTGGCACAGGGTGCCCAGATTTGCTGTGGCTGCCCCTGGATCCCTGGCAGTGCCCAAGGCCAGCTTGGACACTGGGAGCAGCCTGGGACAGTGGGAGGTGTCCCTGCCATGGCAGGGCTGGCACTGGGTGGGATTTAAGGTCCCTCCCATCCCAAACCATCCTGGGATTCCCTGATTCTGAATTTGAGTGTCCATCACAACCCAAAGCTTTTTTATTAACACCAACCCCAAACCCTCCATCCAAGCCCTGGGCAGGGCAGAGCCTTTGCCTTCAATGAGCCTCAGTCCAGGGCAGATCCTCCCCCAGAGCCACCAGCCCAGCAATGCTCAGTTCCCAGCGGCCCTGGGGGAGCAGGGAAGGACCCTCAGTGCATTTGGAAAAGCTGAATGCCCATGGCACTCTGGGAACTCTCACACCCTTAGGAGTGAGAAAGTGCCATGAAAGAATGGGATTTCTCTTTAAATTCTTATTGCCAGGCTTTTCTGGTTCTCAGCTCATCTGGATAGATCCCAAAGTGTCAGGAAATCCAGGTCTGTGCCCATCCCACCTTTTGTGTGGGGAGGTGTTCCAGGGTGTTTGTGCTCTGCGGGTGTTTCCTGCTTCTCTCTGACACAGGGAATGCAGAGCTCAGCTGCAGCAAAATCCTTGTTTTTCCAGTGGAAAAGAGGCTGTGGAGTGGGAGCCACCGTTTCCCGAAGGAAAGCACCCAGTGAAAAGAGAAACCAGCTCCAGTAGGGACTGACTTCACTGAGGGGAGGGCGACCCCTCAGATTCCCCCAGATTGGGATCCAAAGGAAACAAATTTATTTTCCATGCGGAATTCTGGGAATTGTGAAATCATCTCTGGGTTTCCTCCTAAAACCATCCCATCACCGTGGCAGCAGGCAGCCCCGGATGCCGCTTTGCTGAGGCTCAGTGGAACTGCCTGCCCCTGCTCCAGGACATGGCACAGGGAGTCCCTCAGAGTCCCTGGATTTGGAGCTCCTGGCACAGGGAATCCCTCAGGGTCCCCCAGGTTTGCTCTCCTTGTTCCTGGCACAGGAATCCCTCAGGGTCCCCCAGTTTGTCCCCATAAACCAATCCCCCCCTTCCCCAGCAGCTCCCACTCCTTGGCTCTGCTGGGGCACCCCGAGAGCTGCAGGAGCTTCCCCAGGAGGGAATTTCCAAGCTCTGGGGATCCAAACTCCCCCCTGTATTTCACCTGGAGGTCCCCTGGCCCAGCTGGGAGTGCCTGGGTGCTGGGGAAGGCTCTGGGCTTTGTTCCAGCCTCCTCTCCTGCAGCGATTTTGCGGGAATCTGATGCAGACCCAGATCCAGGTGAGGCACAGAGCACAAACCCCATCAGCAACTTCCACACTCCAGGGGAAAACGAGCATCAGACACAGATGGAAAATCCCTGCTCTGCTCACTGCTGCTGTTTGGAGCAATGTGGGGCTCTGGCCAAACTCCAGAAAGTAAATTTTGGCAAAAGTGAGCAGAATTCTCTCCTCCCCACACAGGGCAGGAGCTGTAGTTCCTGCCAGCCGCCCTCCCAGGGCCGGCAGGGCAGTGGGATGAGGCTGAGCCCCTCTGTGTGCCCTCAGCTGGGGACAAACCCTCAGGGACCCCAGGAGCCACCAGCTGCCAGCAGAGAGCCGGCCCTGGCTCCGTTCTGGCTGCGAATTCCCGGGGGATCGCTTGTGATCCCAGGGATTCCCTGATCCTAGAATCTGTGAGTTGGAAACCAGCCAGGAGCTGGCCCACGGGGAGAGACCTGGGGGGCTCTTCCTCCTTCAGGGACACCAAAATCACCCCCGGGGATATTCCCTGACCCTTCTCCCACCTCGCTTATTGCGCTGCTGCAGCTGGGGCTGGTTTGTGCTGTTACAGAATCAGGGAATCATGGAATGCTTTGGGCTGGAAAAACCTTAAATCCCACCCAGTGCCACCCCCGCCATGGGCAGGGACACCTCCCACCGTCCCAGGCTGCTCCAGCCTGGCCTTGGGCACTGCCAGGGATCCAGGGGCAGCCACAGCAAATCTGGGAATTCCATCCCAGCCCCTCCCCACCCTCCCAGGGAACAATTCCTGCCCTGCATCTCCCCTAAATTTCCCCCTTCGTGAGCTTTAATGGACAAAACTCTCTTTGGCTCTGCTGGCGTTGGAAAAACACAGACAATTTTTTGGGAAAGCAACAAAGAGGGTTTATGAATTCTCCACCATCTGCTGGATTTCTGACTGGAGTCAGAGGGACTCCAAAGCTTTTTGCCCCCCAAAGCAGAAGCACGTCCTGCAGGCTTGGTAGGAGACCCCAGACACAGCCCAAGGACACACCTGGGTGCTTGGAAATCCAGAGCTGCACTCCCAGAGAGAGGAGGGATGGAAAGGTGAGCAAGGACAGTGGAGGAGGAATTAAGGGAATGAATGAACTTAGGGAAAAAATTAGTTCTAGGCCTAGTTTATCCCAAAAAAAGGGCAGCTCCACTCCCAGCCTGGCAGGTTCCAGCAGCTGGGCATGAGGTGGAGCCGCCGGAGGGAGAGGGATGAGGAATTCCTCAAAACCTCCCTCCTGAGCCAAACCATTCCTGGCAGGAGCAGCAGCAGGAGAACTCCCTCAGCAGCTTGGGAACCTGAGCTCAAAGCTGCTTTATCCCACACCTCCTTTTCCAGCAGGATCTGCCTTCTCCTCCCTGGCACTGGTGCCCAGAAACGTCTGATGTGGATCCTGCAAACCCCCCGAGCCTTGGCCGGGAGGGATCAGCCCTGCACAGGCAGGAATTAAATCGGAATTAAATTCATCACGTTCCCTATCAGTGAAGGAATAATTTTTGTTGCTTTTAAAAACCCAGTCCTGAAGGACTTGGAGGAAATGGGGCTGTGGGACCTCTTTCCTACCTGTGGAGAAGGAAAGAAGGAGAAGGTTCATGGGTTGGTTGCAGATACAGCAGGAGATGGCAAATTTAATAAAATTTAATAAATCAGGGAGATGACAGTGCTGGGGGCAGGAGAAACAGAGTTTCCATTCCAGACTTTTTGTACAGACAGTGGCAATTCCCTCAGAAGAAAGGCTCCAAAGAAGCCTTGGTTTTGAGGCCACTTAAAGGAAACAAATAACAAATTAATTAATAGAGGAAATAAAAATCAAAACTCTGATCCAGCTGCTCCATTCTGCTTCATCTCTTTTTACCCACATTTGTGTAACAATGTCCACCATAACACAAAATCCAAGTATTTCGCACAGAACCTTGCTGAGATCCCGATAAAACCCTTCCGAAAGGCCAAAATATACAACACTGGGATTTGGGATTTGGGGGATATGGGATATGGAATATGGGATATGGAATTTAGGGGATATGGGATATGGAATATGGGATTTGGGGGATATGGAATATGGGATATGGGATGTGGGATTTGGGGGATGTGGAATATGGGATATGGGATGTGGGATATGGAATATGGGATATGGGAATATGGGATTTGGGGGATATGGGATATGGAATATGGGATGTGGAATATGGGATGTGAGATATGGGATATGGAATATGGGATATGGGATGTGGGATATGGGAATATGAGATTTGGGGGATATGGGATATGGAATATGGGATGTGGAATATGGGATATGGAATATGGGATATGGGATGTGGGATATGGAATATGGCATGTGGGATATGGGGTGTGGGATATGGAATTTAGAGGATATGGGATTTGGCGGATATGGGATACAGGATGTGGGATATGGAATATGGGATATAGGGGATATAGGGGATATGGAATATGGGGTGTGGGATGTGGGATATGGGATTTGGGATATGGGATTTGGGGGATATGGGACATGGAATATGGGGGATATGGGATACGGAATANGGGATATGGAATATGGGGTGTGGGATGTGGGATATGGGATTTGGGATATGGGATTTGGGGGATATGGGACATGGAATATGGGGGATATGGGATACGGAATATGGGATATGGGGGATATGGGATATGGGACATGGAATATGGGGGATACAGGATATGGGATATGGGATATGTGGGATATGGGATATGGAATATGGGGTGTGGGATGTGGGATATGGGGGATATGGGATATGGGACATGGAATATGGGGGATATGGGATATGGAATATGGGATATGGGGGATATGGGATATGGGGGATATGGGATATGGGATGTGAGATATGGGATTCGGGGGATGTAGGAAAAGGTGCTTCCAGACGGGGTTTGATCCTTGCTGCATTCCAGAGCTGCAGGGAAAGTCCTCCTCGCAGCCCAAAGAGCAGCTTTCCATGCGCGGCGGGGCTCCCCCGCTGGGTTCCGTGACAACCCCTGACCCCGCTCGGGCTGCGGTGTCCGGGGGCTCTGCTGGCCCCGCGCTCGGACACGCAGCCGCTCTCTGCTCCTGTCATTCCCGCCTTGATCCGATGCTCTCCCTGATCGTTCCCGCAGGGAATTTCCCCCTCTCCTTCCTCAAGGGGAATTCCCAGCTCTTCCTTTCCTTGTGCAGTCAGGGAATCACAGAATATCCCCAGCTGGAAGGGATTTTCCAGCCCCCATCCCCTCCGGGAGGACGCCAAAACCCGGCCCGAGGTGCTACCATTCCACAGGGACCCTTCCAGGCTTTTTTTTATAACAATCCCAGCTGCCGAGATAGTTGGGAAGAGACGAGATTACTCTCGTGTGGTTTAAACTGTAATTTATTGTTGCAATCTCATGAAGTGGTGAGAACGTCTTTACAGAGGGATGTGGAGGTCAGTCATAGCGTAAAAGTGATTACAAGACTATAGGTTATAAGGTTTTTTTAAAGGTTAATTGGTTAA
>WEKY01053509.1:3656-20608 GCA_013390045.1 Picathartes gymnocephalus | reverse complement strand
ATAATAATAATAATAATGTATTTAGGGTGTTGCAGCCTTGCATAAAAGCGCAATGCAATTTGGTTTTATTATTCCTTTTTAGAACTGACAAGAACATTTTTTTTTCAGCTGAGAAAACAAATCAAAACTATAATAAATCACAACTAGCCAATAATTAACCAATCCCTCTTTCAGTGTGTTTTTGAACAGATCCTCTTGTTCAAACACCACTTAGGATTCACCAGTCTCAGTGCAGTGTGAGTACTGAGACAAGTGTGATTTTGGAGTTTGGAGTACAGGCTACTTTTGCTAACAGAAAGAACTATACAGACTGAGCCACAAAACATACACACAGGTTAGCTGACATCACCAGTACATGAACACTCAGCTATCACGACACAACAGGGTTTTGTGGCACAGCATTTTTTTACATTGCATCAGCCTGGCATATACGGCCTTGGCACAGATATTAAATGCACATTCTTAACAACATGAGAGCTTTCCTTCAGGTAGCCCCTTCCTACTCTTCTTTATGTCAACTTCACAGCCTAACTGGTGCGTCAAAACTTCAGTTCACACCGGTTGCTGCCACTGCCTTTCTACTTAGCATTTCCTACTCCACACATATGTGCACTCACCCTTGGCTGCTGCCTGCTCTAAAGGTTTCTGAATTCCATTTAGCTGTTTCTTCTATACATCTAATCAAACTCCAAGGATTCTTAGTTATCCATAAAAATGGATAGAAATGTGTACAGTAAAAACTTGTCACAAAATACCTGTAGGTCTATAGGATTACGTTGAGAAATGGACTACAAACCACAAGATCTGGTACAACACAAAAAAAGCCCATAAACATATAACAAGTCCCTGCCATGTGAATTATTGTGTTACTGTTTCCAAGGATTTATAGTATTCCTTTAAAGCTGCACACTGTATTGAGGACAGAGCTTTCAGCAGGAAACACAGGACTATTTTATCTGTTCCAGAGAGACCATCTTCATAATTTTTCATGTACATTGTAAGATCAATTTATTCAACCTTTATTCTTTACTGAAATATCTCACACACAGAGATTAATATACAAGAAAATATATTAAAAGACCCCTTTTTTCTTGGGGAGGGGTATTTTGTGTAATACATGCTAGCTTCCTTGTCTGTGCTCAGTTGTAAATGCCTGGCATGCTGCCCCAGCCTGGTGATGAAGCCAGTCTTTCAACTTGGCTATCACAAAAACAGCGTATAATACATAAGAAAGCCAGGCTTTCCAGAAAGCAAACTAAAAACCACAGACTCCAGGTCTTGTAGGAGGAAAGAGGAAGGACTTAATTCAATATCCATGTGCTGTCCTTATAACTATATGGTAGGAGAGCAGGGTTAGGTTGGTTTTGCAGAACACTGAGAACATTTTGATGTTGTCATTTTTCAAAAAACTCTCCCATCCTGTATATAATTTTGTGATTCTAAGAGAGAAGATTTCCTTTACACGCTCTTTACAGCATAAGTGGTCTTTGGATGATACATATTTCCCGATTTTAATTAATTTTAGTCAATGCATAATATTAATATTACACAAAAAATCCTTTTCCAAAGTCAAATAAAATGATTTGTAGTTGCAGAAACAGCAACAAAATAAAACTAAACCAGAGCAAAGAGGCCTAGGTCTTTGTATGTCAGGGGGTTTTGCTATGACAATTATTGTAACAACATTTCTCATAAACAGAATGTATCAGCAGAATTTCTTTTGCTTAAAAGATTAAAAGCCTTCTATAAATAAGATAAAATATCCTGCCAAAGCATTTACTTTTGCAATTTGACCAGCTGTATCTAGAATTTGTGCCAGCACAGCCACGGAGAGACGAACTATGTAGTGATGAGAAGTCTGGTATTTATTCTTCTCATCTCACTATTCACCAGACTGACTACTTCCTAAAAGATACAGACTTCCTGACATTTTTTTTATGAAGATGTAAAATTAAGAAAATTCCTGTGTTAGCCTCTGAAAATCACCAAAGCTTGCAGAAGAACTAACAAGCTGATTTTATTCAAACAATATATTTTTCTTGTGCTATCATTCCTCATAGTCAATTTAATTACCATCTCCTTTACTTCTTGCAGTAATTGCACTCCTCCTGCTGGACAAAGAGAGGCAACAACCATACCCTAACTTTCTGGCACTGTATCCGTCACAAGAACCAAGAATACTATGGAGCAATTTTCTGCAGTAAGAGGTGAAGCTGAAGGACTGCACCTATACAGAAACGGCTTTCTCCATTACCTTTAAAACTATTACCCTTAACTCGGTATACTTAATTAAAAATTTTTGGGCTTTTCTTTCTTGATCCTTTGAAAGTAAAAACCCAAGTTTGAATCTAGAAGGAGATACTAACATACTGATCAAGTTTTCACAATGCATTAATCAGTACTGTAATAAAATTATTATTTCACAACAGCACTCAAAGCAATTTTAGTTCTACAGCTTCTCTGTTATGTATTACTTTATATCCAAGGAATAAAAATTTAGATGAAGGCACACTGCCAAAAAATTCACAAGTATTTTTAATGAGCAAGAATAAGCTTATTCCAGATGGCTGTTTAGAAAAAAAATTATCCAGTTCTTTGAATCTGTGCTGAACACAAGCCCCTGTCAATTCAGAAAATGTAAGCTCTCATTTACAGCCAAAATTTCAACATAGAGCAGTGCTTTTGTTAAAGGCTGAAGGTACTGCACTCTCTGGAATGCTGTGGTACTTCAGCTTTAATTGATATACAAAGATAAAAAGAATCCTCCAGGATGCTTGCCTAAAACCCTAACTACTACCAAGCCAATCTTCTCATCAGTCCTGTTCATTTGGTGTCAAAAAGACATAATTATGACAAATTATTCTGTGGCACAAAGCTATGCAGTATCACATCCTTAGCAACAAAAAAATCAGCTTCCTGGGACTCTGGTGTCATATTGACTAGACATGCCAACAAACTATTTTAGTTTTCTCTACTTCACTGTGTGCTCTCCAATTCTGCAGCTGAAAAACTGAGAAAGCGAAATTCTATTCAGTGTTACGCTGTACTTAACAAAGGTCTGAACAGCCCAGACCTGCTGTGTCTACTGTTTTTCTATATCATATAAACATATTTTTCTCTCTGGGGCACAGAATACTGTATACTATAATGGAGGTCCACTTTTTAAAAGGAAGAGTGTCATGTGAAGTGTTCACACATGCAAACTGATAAAGCCAAAAAAACCACAGGTAAAATTAAACAAAACTAAACAGAGCAAAGTACTCAATTTCTTCCACAGCTCTCTGTAAACTTAGGCAGCCAGATAGAGGAACCTGATCCATTCTTCAGGAAAACACATTAAAATAGGTTAAAATAATTGTTGCACATGTATTCTGCCTCCTAACCTGTCAAAGGATAGATATTAAAATTAGGCCTCTTTCCAAAAGACTTCAAATGAATCCAGTTATACCAGCAAGAATAAGTTTTATACATATTCATTCTCATTTTTTGAACTGTTATCATTAGTAATTATTTATTATCACCTCTTTAGGTATTGTAAAACATCTGAAGTAAACATGATTTCCCTTTCCCTCTCTTGCATAGACCACCTCCGAGCAAATAATTTGGTTATCTTTCACACTGCTTTTAAAAAGCAAGGCTAACAGGCAGAACTTTGGCTTCTTACCTAACACAGTGTAATTACACAAAGTAATACATTCACAACAAAAAGGAAATACCCTACCATGAGATTATACTATTAGACGTTTCTATGGAAAGATGCTCCAAGCAGACAGTAAATTCCTTTCTGTTCAATATTTCTAGACTCCCTTAAATGATTTAAATAGAAATATTGATGTAGATGGAAAAAAAAAATTAAATTCCTTTAGAACACAATTTTTTTAAAGAAAGATTTACAAAAATCCTCAACTTCAGTATGTTCTACATAATAAAAAGCATTTGATATCTATGAATTTGAATATAGCACCTTTAGCAGTTTTGGATTATCCAAGGAATACAGTCTTCCTACACTTTCAGTTCTCCACTGCCACATCATCTTCACATACACTTTTATGGGAATATCACATCCACTTCAGACAGATATAGGAACAAAGAAGAAGCCTGGAAGACTATGCCTCATCCTTTTGCAGATGTAGAATTTTTCACAAAGTGAAATTCTTATATAATGTAGGATACAAAATCATATGACAAACCAGTTTTTCAAAAAAATGGAAACTGGGACTTGCCTTACCCACAATTAAAGGTCAGGTTCCAGCAGCCTGGAAATATGAGTACGACATCACCAGCAGAGAATCTGCTAGGGTGTCACATAATCACAGAATTAAAAAATCTGCTGCACCTCCGTATTTGGAAAAAATCTCAACAAAATTTAGAGTGCAATATCTGAGATGATGTTATTTTCTTCACTTATGACATCTGGAATGTTACTTAATTTTAAAAATGTTTTAAACTTGTTTTCTAGGTTTTTCTCTTTAGTGTACTTGTATTTGTTATAGTCCAGTACAAATAAAAAGTTCATTTCAGATTTTGGCTAGAAGTTTTTATGCTTCTTCATGAGCAAGATGGCATAACAGTTTTCTTATAAAGAAAGAGTTCTAACTTTGCAGTTCTGGCATTTTCAAGCACTGAGCAGCTTTCAAGCAACCCTCTTCAATATTCTGAATACTAGAGATAATAGACATAAATGAGCACCAGAAGCAACTTTACAATATATGTTTCATAATAGAAGAAATTCCTTAATTTTTTACTCTACTGCAGTCGGTAAGTCCATTTCCTCTGGGTGTACAACTGCCTTTTACTGATGACAAGATATGGAAATATCATAACTATTTATATACAGTCCATATAAAACAAACCAAATGTAATTCTCCCTTAACCCACATAATGTTTTCAAAGCAACAGAAAATACTGCTACAAAAGCAATGTATATTTTTCCCTTTGCAGAATGATCATGTGTTTTTCTCCTTTCCTAAAAAAGCAGTATAAACTTTTTTAAACATGATATTAGGATAGCTATACGTTCTGCATAAATCTTTACTTTGGAGAAAGTAAAAGGAAATTTGAAAATATCTGAAGTAGTTACCTTACTTCTTTCCAGTACTCATAATCACTTCCGAAGAAAGCTAACTGGTTGCACCCTACTTTCCTAGATTTCTAGGAAAACTAGTGTTGTGTTTTTAACACACAGAAATCATACGTCATTTCATAAAACTATTTTGTTACTTACCATAAATCAGTTTGCTTATTTAATAACATACAGCTAGTTGAACTCTCTTCACCAAGAGTGAAGCTGAGCCACCAGAAATGCACAGTAGCTCGATGCCAAAACAAATTACATTGCAACACTATTTGTTCACTTCACAGAGAAAACAGATTCTTACCCAGTTTTCTTTTTTCAGAGGCAAAAAGTAGTAGTAATGGCAGAAATCAAGTATCAGCGTATAGGAACTAAGGATCTGGGTGTAGAAACACAGCTGTAAAAACAGCCAGTGATTGTCTTCACCAACACAATTATTAATCCTGCAGAGAAACAAAGTGTATATATATATATATATATATATATATAAACAGAAATACAAATACTTTAAAGCTACAATACTGTGAATAGAAGACTTTATGATTACTTATGGAGCAAACTACTGGATCCCTTGCACCACCACTTAAAGCACAGGTTGCACTACTGAGATCATTGCCTAGAACAAGAGACACGTTTCTCTGTATTTTCATATGGCAAAGACTCTGCTGCAACTTTAAGTAAAACTCTAGTAATAAAATGGGGTTTTCAAAGTCTGTAAAATTTCACAGTAATATGTCTTATCTTCTGCTACTCAACACATTTCACAGGTTGTGAACTATTGAGAGTCTATAAACTGGAAAGGCAAACAAATTATTTTAAAATAAATGTGATCAGAGGCTACCTCAATAACAAAGAAACATGACTTAGAAATGAACCAAAGGCACAGAAGACAATACAGGCATCCCTATTCAGAAACTCCTTCTGCATATTCCAACATGATAAGACTAAAGGAAACACAAAGATTCTAGCCATATTAAGTACAAGATCAAAAACCTTTGAAATTGGGGTATAGTCTGCTTCTCAGAAGTTACATGGATGCAATTTCATACAAGCATTGGCACAGACATCAATACCAAGCTAAGACAGCATGACACAAGCACTATACTAGTACTACTCTCTGAAGCAGCAAAAACTTAACAAACAAGGTAGCTTGAAAAATGGCTAAATCAACATAAAGGAATCCTGACGTCAATTCTGTCCTCTGCAGTTTGTCTTGCTGGAAATGATGCTGCAGAACTACTTTCAGAAAAGTTTACTTTCACTTACTCTGAATTTTACTGGTAGATATATGAAAGCTCAAATATATTATTTCCCTGCTTTAAATGCCTAAATGATTAAGCACCACTGCAAAAGAAACAGGACAAATGAGCTGCAGTCAAGACCACGAAGTTCAAAATGATTCACTAGAACAGTAGATTACTAGAAGAAAGGTCCTGGTTTTACCATGGGCAGTGGTGATCCATCCTCCTCACACAATGTCCACAGCGACTGCAATGGTGTGAACGCTTTGGCCGCATCATATTGCATTTATTACATAACTCCCAATGTTCTCGTTCTAGGTGAAAATGTAAAGACACATTAGAGAGATTTAAACTCAGTAATGTGCACTCATAATAAATCTGTATGCTAGTGCTTCTAATTAAAAAAGAAATCTTCCGATGATCTGAGAAGGATAAGCACCACATAAAAAACTTTTTCCCACTGTGACCTTAATTAAACTGGAAAATACTACTGCTACTCTGCGCCAGTTTCCTTCTCCAAAATGCTCTCTCTTCCCATAAATTTCTACAAAGTAATTATTACAGCACAAAAGCTGTGACTCAGACAAGGAAGATTGTAACTCATTTATTTTCTTACATTTCTACTGTGAAAAAAATTATCTGCTAGACAGAATCATGATATAATCTCACTGCTATTCAAGAACCTCCTGAGGAAATACTGCTGCTGCTAGCTAAAATATATATAGCTAAAATATGACACACAATGAACACTTCAGGAGCATCTTCCATCTCAAAGCATTTTAAAGACATGCGTATTACCATATGCAATTTTACGAACAAGGCAATCAAAAAAAGAGACAGAGGATAGGTTCATATTCACAAATATATACTATTTTTAAACTAATAATGTGAGATTCTTTAAAAGCTAATTTCCAGAGATACTTAGTAGCTGAAAGCACCAGGAGCTACTATTGCTCATCTTAGCTATTATTTATCTCAAATTGCACCAGCCAAATTAGAGGAATTCTTTGAAAATGAAAATTCAAATTATATGTTCAAAAATTTCATCTTCACATGGGAAATAAATAAGATTAACACTGAAATAATTCCAGTCATAAAAGCATATATTTTCTAAGGAAAAAAGGTGGATGACTGAGAAACTTAAATACTTCAACTGTTTGACTTTGTTTCTACCTAAATAAACTTTTTTTAAGGCACAAAAATTTCTCAGATCTCAGGGGTAGAGAAAAATGAAGGGAAAAAAGCTTAATATTTACAGTAGGATATTCTGAAATTTTATACTGTAAAACACTGTCCCTACGTAAACAAAATAAAGTTATATTTAGCACTTCTGAGCCACCTGCAGGCAGCTCTAATCTGGTCTTTCTTGATGCAAAATAACATTTGGACAGTGGAAGTGAAGAAGCCCAATATCTGAGATCATTAAACTAGTAATAATGACAGATGGAAACTGATCTACAATCTGTTCCCATGAGTCCAGTGTCACAAAGGTGTCACTCACTAATAGGGTAGCTACCAGCAGAGTTCGGAAACACCCCAACTCATTTTTTAACACAATTTATACTATGCAAAAATGTATCCTCCTGTCAACCTAGGAAATACCAGAAAAGCGAAGTGCTACTTCCAGAAGTACAAAACCCCAGATATATCACACACACCAAATCAAAGTCATAACCCAGCCGAGATGTTCACTTTTGGAAGTACTCATGAAGTATGACTGCTGTAGGGACTGAATGGAGCATGCAAAAGGTTGGAGAGCTATTCAGAGATACCTTAAATTAGAAAGAAACATTTGTGTACAATGGGAATTTGCACTGCTCCTGGTATTTTGAAGGTAAACGAAAATTCCAATGTAACTGTAACTGACTGTAACTAGCGAGCATCTACATTATCCAGCTCAGGTTGCAAAATCCATGTTGTTCTTCCTGCAGCAAAAACTCTTGACTCCGGAACTCAAGTCTGAGACACCTGATGTTTTACTGCATCAAAGGATCAGTTGCCAGGAGCAGAAAGAACACTGGCATGAGACTTTCTGCAATTAGTGTTGACACATCTGAATGCCAGGGTGATACACACCTTTCTACTATCAGCTGCTGACCTCATGCACAACATATCATCAGCATTAAGGCTAAAAAGATCATGTTTCCAAACACATCATCCTAGATTTTCAATAACATCAAGGGAGAGCAAAATTTTACTCTGGGCATTCACCACATCTCAAGACAAGACTGACGTATTCACCCTCAGCGCATCGGATACATTTTCTTCATTCATGAAGTGTTATCTGGTAATGTGACAAAGCTCATGCTGTTTAACAGCCCTACTCTATTCTGAACTCCCATGTAAAAGCTCTGTGCATTAGATAATAGCACCCAGAAGTTCATAAAAATACTATCTTTCTCTGTGGAGAATCATTAAGGTTTTAAATTTCCTCCAACTTCTGGAGCACTGGATACCATACAGGAATTGTGGGATAAATTTACAAGGACAGAAGGAGTCAGCCCGTTAAGTTGCTGCTTCATAGAAATGCAGTGTAATTAGCACCATGGTTTGTTTGCGTTTTATGTTTTGGTTTGGGTTTTTTTGTTTGTTTTTGGGTTTTTGTGGGTGGTTTTTTGGTGTTGTTTTTTTTTTTGTTAACAGCCCATACAAACACAAGACTATGAAAAAAAAGTAAAAAACCACACAGGTAAAACCCAGCATAGGACTACCTTCCACCACCATTTTCAACATCATATAAATTTACTTAGACAACAGCTACAGAATTAAAATAACTAGCTACCTCTAAGCATTTTTCATTAAATATTATCAAGTTAGTAGCATATGCAATATGCTTGAAAGTCTAGAATGCAAAAAGATTCTTCCCGTGGAAAAATTTCCTAGCAGAAGGTCCTACATAACTGAATTTTCTGGTAGAATACAAATTTTAGAAAAAGAAGTTTTGAGACTACAGAGGGAAAAGTGCTAGAAATTTACAACTTAAAAACAGTGTCATACTAACGTTATTCAGCAGGGACAGCTCACGATTTCCATTAAATCTCACAAAGTCAAATTTATTCCTAATTATTTTGAGGATATTAAAATAACTTTCATTTAATTATACAGAAACAATTTAACGTACCTGTAATTGGTATCTTTGGATTTTCAGGTAGTTTTCCTGGATCTGCTACTGAGGCTCTAAATAATGAAGCTATACAAAACAATGAGCAGAAGTAATAACCTAAAAAAATAAATAAGCATTTCTTAGTCTTTTTTATAAGTACGAAGTACACTACATCAATAATACAGATGCTCCAGAACTGAGCTGGAAAATACTTAGCCTTCTCACTCAATTCCAGATATATTTTTGATACTAAATATACAACATAAAGTACTCTCCAATAAACAGAATGAAAAAAGTAGTAAACTGTTCTGATAGCACCAGCAGGTGCTACTATGACCGTACCACTGTTTTTAAGAAGTTCTTCCACTATCTTACCACGCAAGGACAAATCATTCCACACCTCAGAGCCTCCATATGGAAAGATATTCCCAATAGTGCATCTTCACCTTGAAGTTTGTTCCAGCCATAATTCAAGCCTTTTCCCCAGCAAATCTATCAGCAACACTCGTCTGAGCTGACTCATCCAGGGATGTATGACAAAACTAACAAAATTTAGTTTGTTGCCAATCATCAGTACCATCACACCAAATTGTGACAGGCACTCAGATATGTGAACCTGGAACCCTGTCAACAAATTCTAAGTACAGAACCTGAAAGCCACATTCAGTATTTTCACCAGTTTCCACAAAAACAAGTTCTACACTAACATTTGTGAAATGAAGTGTATCAGCTTCTCAGAACTCAAAAATGTAGGACACATCCCACTACTCTTACCCCTTATCTTACCTTTTGTCTTTACTTTCACCCTAGTTTTTATTTTCTGACAGGATTTTTTTTAATGTATGTTAAGTAGAGACACTATTTTATTAGTAGAAAAACATTAACATTACTTACACAAAACTGCCACAACTGAAATATTTCCCTCTTCATAATGAGGAAAAAGGATGACCTTCGGAATGAAGATTGTATTGTACAGCCAGACAAGGATAATTAGGCCCATGCAGCACCAACCCTGAGGGTCAACCACAAAGTGAATTCGTTGCCTCATTGAACACAAACAGGTAATAAATTATCACAACCCAGGAGGATAATCCTAAAAAGATGAATAAAAACATATTTTTTACAAAAGAGTAAATTAACTAGTATAGTGCAACCTATAGGGTTCATACATTCAAATTCATACATTCAAGTAAGAAAGGAAAAAACCTGTCAGCTATTGATTTAAGGAATTACATAAAAACTTACAAGTATTTCACACAGATTTTTCGACCACCAGGTAGCAAAACATTTTTTGATTTCATTAATTAGTTATATCCGGCTAAAAAGTAACATTTATCACCAAGATGCTAGTAAAACCACTACCTGGGAAAACTATTAAGTAATAGGGAAAGCAGTAGCTGTCAGTCAGGTGGCAGCAACAAAGAAAACTCTTCCATCAAAGTAAAAAGGTTGTGAAGCAAACGAGAAATATAGGAAATTATTTATGTTCCACAAAGATTCACCCCACCTGTCTACTGCAGTCTCCCCCTTTATTTCATGGTTGTTTTCTTAAAGCTTTTATGCTAATATAGTCAAAAGCTTCACTAAGAATTTGCGGTTTCCTTGCTTAAAAAACCTCCTTCATGACACTTATGGCAAACCAAGAGAGAAAGGAGTCATCCTCTTGATATCTTTCACATAGATTACTAAAAATATCACACAATAGAATATTTTATATTAATCACATTTAAAACATCAAGATTTCTATCCTTTCATTTTAGTGTGCTGAGTTCCACTTGGTTTTAGACTGAAGAAACTTCAAGTCCTACAATGTGTACTTCTGAGCTTCATAAACTGATCTCAATAACAACACAGCACTAACCACTACACAGTACAACTATCAAGGGAGGGATTCCTACTGCTGGTTTTTTTTGTCAGACTACCTTCATACATGTATTTTGATACTGCAACACATACATAAATCCCAATCTACTCTCCTACCCATTAGTTTCCCCAAATTTCTGGGTTTCAGGAATCTTTTCTATTTCTGATGGATTTCTTTCCATTCCGTTCAGTTTCTACTTGTTTCCTTGAAGTTTTGTTTATCAGACATCTCTGTTTCCAGGGGTTTTGCTTACTTGTTTCATGTTTGACTGTCCTCAATTGCATTCAAAATTTCTTTACCTAATACTAGTCACAAATTTCATTAATGTCTTCTTTTCTTCTTTTTTTAGATGTCTAATCAAAATCAGACCCAAACAAGCTGTCATTTTTCCACACTTCTCCTTTGTGTTATTTATCATAACCCTTTGTTTGCTATCTTCTAATGTAACCACATTCCCATTCAAGTATCGCAGAGTAATAAATGTTTATTTTTATCCTAAAAATACCAAACTTCCTAACATTTGCTTTTAGAAGCATGTTGTACATTGACTAAAGCTGCTGTGCTGTTAAAACTGGTTTTTAAGTTCATGATAATCATAAAACCTATTTAGGCCTATAATCTCTCTTAATATGTAGCACGTATGCACTACCGGCTGTTACATGCATGGTAGCAATGCACTACACACTTATCTACAGACTGTAGACATTAAATAATGTGGTATTATACTACTGAATCTTTCAGTTCTCAAAGTGTCTCTGTTGTAAGCTAGCAGTGGCAACCAGCAGTTCAGAACAAAAAAAACCCATTTTATATTCTTCTAAGCATGCACTGATGGAGAACCTGTCTCATCAAGCAGACCAGCTGTGGGAGAAGGTGAGCAGACTGTACAACATCAGGGGTGCCGAAAAGGACACAGACCAGATCCCCACCAAGTTCCTGCACCTACAGGAACCCCCACTGCACGAGAAGAAGTAGATGGAGCCTCAGCTTGTCAAGACAGACATGGAGACACAGAGTGCAGCAAAGTCTGGGAGCCCTTGAGATCCAGCACCAGTAGGACATTTCCTGTGCTGCCTGCAGCTCTGATCTACAGAGCAGGTTCTGAGCCCTGGCAGCACACATGGGCAAGACGCTCTGTCCAAGAAAGCCTCTGAGCCATCTGTGCCTGAGTCCTGTGGCAGTATGGGAAGCATGGGGTAAGGAACAGTGGTGGGTCCCTGCTTCAGCAACAAAGACACCTCTGCTGACCCAACCTGTCACCTGGCAAAGTATGCTGCTTGCCAGGGGTCTGGGTCCTGGATACACCATGGACACCGAGACTGGCAGTAGTCTGGCCCTTAGACTATCACCCTCAGCTGCTCTTCCATTCAGGCACCACAGACACAGCCAGGGGATACCAGGAGTGCACCAAGCATGACTACAAGGTTCACAGGGTATTGGCCAAAGCCTGATAGCCAAGTGGTGTCTTGTTCATGCTGCTGGTGAAGGGGGAGAACTTGAGGAGAAGCAGACAGATCCTGCAAATGAACAAGTGCTTGTGCAGAATTTACATCCACAGAATCTTCTCTGAGGCTCAAGAACTGAAGGTGAAGGGAAGCAAGATCCAACTGAAATTACATGGGGTAAATGCATCTTTGCCAAGAGGCTGGCTAATCAGCTCAGGGAATGCTTAAACAAGGAATGATGATAGAGGAAGGTGGTGACATCTGAATGAGCAAGAAAGTGGTGGTCATGATTTGCAAGCAAAGGATGCAGGATGATGTGGAAAACAGAGATCTTATAATCAACCAAACCAAGATGAAGTGGGGCTGCACTAAGTGTGTGCACACAACTGACACAGGAACACCACCTACGTGCGCTAGGATAGAAAACCAAAGTCCTCCTAGAGTTGAATCTGGTGAGGGATATGAAGTTCCAAGAGGAAGATTTGTACAGGTACATGAGCAGCATAAGGAAGGCTAGAGGAAACGTCAGCCTGCTGAAAGTATCAAACTTACACAAAAATGTCAAAGCACCTTGTTTACCTTGCTCTTAATGGCTACGACCTGCCTTCTGGAATCCCAGGTCCCTGAGAAAGTGGGAAAGTACAGAGGATGAAAGACCTACTCTTAGCGGGGGAGGGTCATATTTACAAATTTTTAGTAAATGGCACCTAACATTCCCGTAAGACCTGTTGAGGTGCCAACCTGAGTGCTGAGAGAGCTGGTCTTGTCATTGGGAAGTCATTCTCAACTATGTTTGGAGGTTTTATGCTGATGGGTGACATTCCAGAGGACTCAAGAAAACAAGTGTTAACCCTGTTTTCACGGACAAAGAGGAGTCAGGCAACTACAGGCCTACTAGCCTCACCCAGTTCTGTGGGAACGTGAAGGAAATTATCCTGGAAACTACTTTCAAACACATGAAGGACAAGAAGGTGACTGGGAGTAATCACCGCGAATTTACAAAGGGAAAATCATGCAGACTGACAGAAACATAGACGCCAAAAACACCAAAAGTAGCTAGAAACACACACTGCTGACCACTGAGGAATTAATCTGTTTTCCATCTTACCAGAGCAGCAGAGATTCCATGACTTCACACCACTTCCTCAGAATGGGAAATAACAGCTCAACAAACAAAACAGAGAGATATAATTACTGAAATACATGCTCCTGAGTGACCTACTTGTACGATGTGCAAGCAAAAAGCAGTGAGAGATTCAGGAGAAAACAGTAAGAATGCCTACCAAGGAAAAAAATCCTAAATTTTTATCCCTCAGAGATTTACTTTTGCCTACATGACTATATTCACTTTTATAATTAGAAAACCAAAACATATGTCAGTCACCATCAAAACCATACCTTGGATGGCAAATTCCACAATTAAGTCAGAACTATGCAAATACAGGCCCCACTCTGAAGACAGGGTGATTTTTCGTCTTCTTCTGTATTTTCTGAAAGAGAAAATAGTGTGATACACAACCATTATCACTTGTTTGAAAGGCAGCATGTAACAAGTTACTTTCTATTCTGTTTTTCAAACATCAGCTTACTGAGTTGAGCTGTCGCCAAACTGACACATTAACTCTAACTAGCATTCCTCAAATCTCAGTTCTAGACACAATTTCAGTATAGATTTAAAAGGATTTAAGGGTTTAGAGAAACACTGCACTACTGCCAGTGTATTTCAGTTACACACATTAGCTTACTGTCTATTATAATGCTAAATTAAGCTTTATATTTTTCATTATACTTCATCAGCAATAGTGAATAAACAATGTTTATATATTGACTTACTATGACAAAGGGAATTTTTTCCCCTCTTTCTCTTGGTTTGTGTACCATGCATAAATAGATAAAGTGCGAGGAATAAAGAAAAACTAAGAGGTTCAAAATCTGATAACTAGGTAGGAAGTACTGGATTAAACTAATTTATTACTCTTTCAACTGCAATGTCAAAAGCCTGAGATTACTGATCTCAAGTAATTTTTTTCTTCAAAATTCATAATTTCTGATCAGAAAAACTACAATATGCAAAGGAAAAAACTCTATTAGAAGATTTACAACAAATAAACTGAGAGAAAAAATTAAGTGTTTTATATCTGTATACATTCAGTATTCATGCAAGCTATTAAATTCTCCAAGCAAAGCATATTTCCAGTGACATAAATCAGGAGAAAATACAGAGCACTTATGTCGAGGTTTAGTGGTTTCCTTTACCCTAATTTATATCTATTTTTTCTAAATAAACAACTCGGATATGAATCACTTGATAGCCAACAGTAGCTGTGCCTATGAAAAACTTCAGCTTCACCAAAACATGACTGAGTCTTTCCTACGCGATCGGGAATTTTTCTTGCCTTTCCAAAAAATACTTTTATTACAGGATGTCTGGACAGCATGTTTTCCTAACCCTTTTCTTTCTGCCCAGTTCCATCAATGGTATCATAAACTCAGTATTTTGCTCACTACAAACACCTGTAATATGACTCTTCAAGTGACATCCATGGAATAATGAGACCACAGAATAAGTCAGGCAGGCAGAAAGTGTATTCCAAGAAATAAGAAAGCTTTGTGCTAACCAGAAATGTTAACATGAAATATAAGTTGCTTTAATAGACTCATTTGAATGCAACCTTAGAAAAGTAAAAAGATTACAATTTTGCATCAAGACTATCCAAAAACATACATAGAAAATTGTATTTCATAAAAACACCCAACATGAGCAGTAGTCAATTTCTCACCCTAAGAAGCACAACTGTCAGCTCTAAGGACATCCTGCTCCTTGTACATCACGGGTGCTGCACTGATACATAACTAGAAAGTGTGCCTCACTTTAGCCCTGCTCATTAAGAAAAGTATGACATCTGAAATCTGACTTGCAGAACTTTTTTCACAAATTTTTGAACAAGTGCAGAACAACACAAATCAGTAACTTACTGTATTGTTCACTGTGAAACACAAGACCCCACACAAACTGTACACCATTATGCTCTAAAATACACATTTTGAGAGTGGAATAAAACACCACTTTCTAAAAAGCCTGTATCCCAAGCAAGTCAGAAAAAGGAACAGAGAGTACAGACACAAGAGAGCCACACTTCTCATAACATTAGTGATAGCTAAGGCAAGGCAGCAAATATCAACAGCCTCCCCCAATTTCTGGATCCAGCAGCATTTTTAGACCAGTGACTTTCCTGAAATCTGAAGAATTCTTGCAAAACATTACTCATACTAAAACTAAAAATACACTAGAACAGGAACAAACAAGGTGGACTTAAACCAATCAACTACATTTCTTTTTACAAACTAGATTTTTAAAAAGCCACGTTATATTATCAAATGTCAGAGTAGACTTGTCATCAAGCTTTTTGCAACTTTTCTCTTTAACAAAACATATCTGAACAGTCAGTTAACATAAGCAACAGCATATTTTTGCTATGACAAAACCCCACACACCTGGCATTTCCCATGTTTATACAATGGATGGTTAGAGTAGAGACCTTGGCACAATGCAGTTGCTGGGTGGCTGTTGACAGGTTTGTTGAGGTAGGCAAGACATTCCCACCCAGTTATTTGTCATTGATAGAATCTAGGAAAACGTACCTGTAAACATCTACTGCATTCATAAAAAACGCCACCTGGGCTTGGAGAGAGATGTGGCTTGATACTAATATATGCACACCTTACCCTCCTTATCACAAGCCCATGAAAACTATCTTCACCTACTGCTGACCAAACAGCCACTTGTAGACAGATAACACGTTAGTTAAGAACATTACCGTTTGGATCATCAGTCGGAAGGGAACGAAGACTTGCTATTTCATCTGACTAACTACTGGAGCTGGGAAATGAAAGTGTGAAATCAAGGGCGGCCAAGGCCGTGGCATTTCCTTCTGGTGCGCTGCTGGGACACACAGCCAATCAAAACCACGTACTTCTCCTACTACCACCCAGCAAACGCCCTCCTCCTCCTTTACAGGGCAACCAGCACCTTGGAGCTGCAGCAAAGCGACAGCAGCACTTCCTTATTTCACAGCTGGGGAGATACCCGGCAAGTCTGCCCAGACCTTCCCTACCCAGCGCCCTGCACAGACAACAGCAATGCTGGAGGGAAGGTGCAGGGATGGAGGATGCCCCGCCGGAGCCCTCCCGGCGCGGCGGGGCCGTGCCCGAGGTGCCGGGGCCC
>WEKY01053498.1:25857-143725 GCA_013390045.1 Picathartes gymnocephalus | reverse complement strand
TGGCCCCAGCTGCCTGCTGACAGAATGTTACCTTAGTCACACATTTTGTTAGCCTGCTCCCAGGCTGCAGTGTCAATCACGGTGTATGATAAACTAGGCCAGTCACTCAATTGCATTTCAAAGTGGACAACTAAAGAATGTCATCTGTCCCAGATAAAAACTAGGACAGTAGCCAGCAATCCATAAGTCCTATCCTGAAGTCAGTATGCAGCAACATTTTGGAGTCTCTGAAATGATCTTTACCACAGAGGTGACAGATGAAATCCTGTTGGGCAAACACCACGGTCCATGTGGCTACAACACTGCAAGAATACTGCGCCAGGATGCGTGAGCAGCACTGAAGATACTTCAGGCTTGAAGGTGATTGTCTGCTTGTCCTGCATCACATTAACCCAGCCTGAATTTTGGAAAGCAGAACTTTGCAGCCTTACACACAACCCAAGGTTATACAAATAAACAATCAGTAATCACAAGCACAGCACATAGTTGACCAAGCCAGCACAATGATTGTCTCTCTCTGAGAAATGCCTGCAACCAAACAACTGCTAAAAATATTTGCAGTCCTCCATAAAATTAGTCATGATCTTCTCACCTAGAAAAATCCTAGGTAGTTATTTGATCTCACCTTCAATTAGTTTTATAGTTTAGGGAAAAAAACATCTTTTACCTTAATGTAGTTATCAAATAGAACCAATACGAAGCTCGCTCTGTACTATTGCATCCAAACTCACATTCCAGCTGGGATCTTCACACACTAACACAGAGTAAGCTGAAATGTGTGAGGGTTTATTCCATCAATTTGATTTTTTAAAAATTTTTTTAATCTGTTTCCTGCAGCAATTGATCTCCCGTGTAAAATCTGCAGATATCAAGTAAAGCAGATTCAGGACCAGTTTATTCCTAGATTGTGACATCCCAGCTCTTGGCTTTCTAAGCCTAGCTTCTATCAACCATTTAAAGATGAAACCAAGTATCTTGAAACTTACCAACAGAGCTTTCTAACACAAAACCTCTTTCTTGCATATCTACACACACTAACAGCATTTTTACAGTGCTTCAAAATGACATTTTCACACCAATGGCAAACACAGCAAGCACCGTTCAGAGCCGGGAGAGGTTACTTTGACTCTGGCACCACCTACTGACCTGGGAAGAAAAGTGCCTGGACTGCGACAGCAAGAAAGGCCACATCAGTCAAGGAAATACACTCCAATTTCTTCTTGCAGTGAGAATATTTCTATTTTTTCATCCCCAAGACAGCTTTAATTTACAGCCTCGAAAAATATTTTCTTAGCTTCTCATTACTGTTGACATTCATCAGCGTGCAATGATATAATGTAATAGGATCTTTCCAGTCTGTAAGATAACCAATACAAATAAACAAAAAGCTGCTTGCATCAACGTTGCAAGCAATTCTTCACCACACAGACACTGAGGAGGAACGAGCTGTCTCAGGGTAACTGTCAGGAATGTTCTTAGCTGTGCAAAATACATTAAAATATGAATGCAAAAATAAAACCTCACACCAAGGTTTAGTTTAGAAAACAGTTTTCTTATTCTTGCCTTCCTAAATATTTCGTTTTCCCTTTCTAGACAGAAAATATTCTCCATGCATTAACAAGGAAACCATAAACGTTATGGGAATGTATTTTGTGACTAATATTTAGGCTGCAAATATTTCTTTGTAAGAACAAATGGCAACTTTTAATCTGGATTTTACAGTTACGGAAAAGCACCAAAGTTGAGCTTCATAAGTTTTTGCCACTGATGAAAATCAACTATTTAAACAGAGAACATTCATACTTAACATGTATTTTTTTAAAATATTGGAAATTACTCCTAAATGTTGTATAATTATAGGAGTTATGCAGAAAATATTTTGCCTTTGTCTGTATGAATGTACTGACCTCAGTTAACAGGGAAACAGAATTTAAACTTCAATCAAAACTCATAAGGACAAGGAGGGGTTACAGCAAATTCTGAAGATGAAGACAGAGGCTGGTAAGTAAAAACTGCTGCAGAATAATAAGAATTGATCACCTGTTGCTCTGGGGAATTAAATGAAGACAATGAATACTGTCTTAAGTCTGCTGGACATTCAGAAGAAGAGAGCTGTCACGCTTGCAGGGCCTGCTGATAAATGCTTGGCTTTAGTGTAATGTAAGATTTATTGCATTTTGCCTTAAGTGGGTAATTGAATAATCCCTCTAAAAAGCAATAATTTTCCCATGAAGTTCATAAAGTTAATACACTTCAAATCTCCAAAGAGCAGAAAAGAAACGGCTACACATCTACCTGTGGAAATCACTGGACATAAATCATCATGCACAAATGTGACTTCATAGAAGTTTGTTATTGTAGTGTTTTACAGGAAAGAATAAATACATTACTTTTAAATAGTGCCTATGTACACCTATCATGACTGGCTGAACGAACACTGATTTCTGATCTTTTTATATCACAGTCATTTCATTGGATCACTGAATATAATTCTCACTTTATTTGGACTAAAATAAAATTGAAACTCAAATTAGCCTGACTAAAAATCTAGTTGTTAGCCTTATGGGAGAACAACTTCCACATGTACTGCTTAGGCTCTTGAAATCCATGGGAAAATGGGGAAAAAGAAAGAAAATCCATATTGACTGGTGGTGTGTTTGGGGTTTATAGACTATATCCTATAAAATGCACATAAGGTTCAGACAATCAGCCAAGGAAGTAGCACTGTATCATTAGGAATCACTGCACAGACAGAGGATGAAATCTTTGTGCTCCACAGTGCAAACCCCCACAATGAAGATCCTGTCAGATCAGAGGAAAAGCAAGGTGTCCTTTTCTAGTTTGTCCTATTTAAACCAGGTCAAAGGGGCTACAAGAATGACTATATTCCATAGGGATGGATTTCTAAGTGTGCAAAGCTGTAGGTTAGACTAACAGACCAAAGATATGTCACTTAATTTATGCAGAAAAGAAGCTGATAAACCTAAAATTGAAAGCAGCATTTGGAAAAAATGTGATCAGAAATTCTGCCTCAGATGATTATTATAATAATAAAGGAATCTGAACTCACAGTGTCTTTCAAAACCACACAAAGTGAGCTGAAATATTTCCAAATCTACTAAAACCAAACCTACCTAAATTCTCAAGATTATATACTTCAAAAATATCACCTTTAAAGCAACAATTGTTACCACATCTCTTGACATTCTTCTCTGTAGAAAGCACTGGACAGATGCTGGGGTTTGAATAGAAGAAAATATCAACCACTTAGACTGCCCCACTTGAGGACATCTGCTACAAAATTCTTAATATTGAACACTACAACAAAGGTAGTGAAATATTTTGAGCTTCAGTTTCAGCTGAAATTTTGACCTCTGAACCTGCATTTTCTCTGTAGGCCCTAGGTAGTAGTACAGTTCAGCGGTGCAGAATTATTCACTCCAACCCAATCATGACCCCAATCATTCCAACTCAGCTCTTCAGTGAATGCAAACCAGTAAGTTCTGGAGCCATGTCGATGGCTCCACACACAGCCACAACGGATCAGAACCTGTACTCCAGGTTTTCAAATCATTTTGCAATCTCTGGGTTCTGACACCTGGCCCTGACAACAAAATGGCCTTCTTGCTGTGGCGTGCAACTTACACTTCCCATATTACCCTCAGTGGGTTACAGCTGAGAAAACTGTGATTTCTTTTGCACTAATGAAATGATTCTCAGGCTGGATTGCAGGACTACAGTGCATGTCAGACATTCTTCTTCTCTGAATTAATGCACATGGGGCTACTAATGTAGTACTTTTGACATCAGCAATCTTTTTTGATGGTGCACTTCTTGTTACATGGCTTCACTACGAACACCAATGGAAACACTGAATTCTCTATTCATAGTTTTAAGTTTCACTTTGAACCATCTGGCAATCTTAGCCAGCTATGAAATAAATTATGGGCCTTCAATAAATTTTCAGGACATCCTCTACTACTTAAGACTAGATAAAAAGCACATTTAAAAAAATACGACATAGACATTTCAAATTTGAAAGCAATGTTATCACAACATATAAAGTACGACAATGAAAGGGGGAGGGCACGTTTTGGTACTGATGTGTACTTAGAAAGAATTATGCTTTCGGCCTTCAATCAGTTTTAGCACGGTACTGCCTTGGGAATTCTATGCTAAGAAAAAGGCCAGATGGAAAGACATAACAGCGCAACAGCTCTTAGGGAGTAAAGGGATTTGGGTCTGCTCCTATTAGAGTAGATTAATGGCATATCAGAATGGCTGTGAGAAACAAGGGAATTGTTGGCTGAAGAAAAGTTACTCAATCTTGATTGCAAGCAAGCAGTGTGGGCTGCCAGTGAAGCAGTCCTCAGTATAAGGCATTACACACGCGATTTCCTTTGCTATGGTTCAGGAATTTACAGGTCTTACCCATGTTGGTCTGAAACACAATAAACATTGATATGTGTTGCCATAAAAAGTCTGTAGTATTTCCTAACTGAGTAGGAGAATTGCTCAGATAAAGTGTTATGCCATATTCTTCAAGGCTGCCAGTGAGCTGGGCCTGACTGAGGTGTGAAGTATTTGGGAAGACAAATTTGCATTGTTCATGAAGCAACCCAAACATATTCTTTGGTGTCAAATTTAAGAGCTGTGGTAACACAGCACCTTATGTAGGACGTTCTGTTCCAGATAGCACAGCAGATACTAACAGGAAAAAACTGGAAAGGGGAAGTCCATGACCTGTAAGCAAACTACAGTGGGGCCCAGTGGATGGAAATTTGGAATGGCTCAAATATTTTGAGGGGTTAGGAGGGGGATTGAAAATTGGGAGTAATGTGAGATAGCAAATCTTGCCAAAATATTTATGTCTCTGACCTAGGCAGGTTAGATCTTCAGATGAAATCTGTTTGCAACCAGGGGCAGCTAATAAAAAGTAAAATTTATGGCTTTCTCATCGTAAATGCTGCCCCAGATGTTCAAACACAAAGTACATAGGTTCACCACCAAACCAAATGCAAGGAAGAAGATCAATAAAACAACATCAGAGTATCCTTTTACTGGTAAAGGCAGAGTATTTGTCTAAAGAGCAAACAGTACGTGGTATCTCAAGTGGCCCCTTAAAACTCTTGCCATAAAGTTATTGATGACGTTAATATGAGAATTTCAATATGAAGACCAAAGACTACAGTTTTTACTCTTCTTCTTTACAAGGGGAGAAACAGAGCAAGTCTTGAAACCTAGACAGGCCTGATACTGCTCCTGAAAGGTTATGAGAAGTTCATTTAATAATATAAAACCCCTAAAACATGAAACATAGACTCATGCTGTCCTTTTATTTGATCAGATGTACTGCCACATGGATGTTGATGTACACCCTAGCAATAAGCTATTTGCTGAATTTCTGGACAGAGAGTGACACTGCAATTACTGTCCCTATGACCACAGTGCTGTACACCACACATTCCTTGGCTTTACGCTAACAGCTGACTTTGAAGCAGATATTGCTGTATCACATTTTATTTTGACACAGACATTGCTATATTATATATTATGTATAAATCTGCTTCATCACTGTGCACTTTTTATATTCTACAGCCAAAAGCATCCAGAACTGTAACGGCTGAAATGCAAGATTTCCCTTGCTGTTTGCTGAGTAAGGCCAAAAAGCCCCAGTCTTAGCTGAAAATGCCTGTTTTCAGTTGCAAATAAGCTTTCTGCTATTATTCACAAAGTTTACAGCTCAATGCATGATTATGCTAATCCTCATGATAAAGCAGCAATAAACTTGTAACCAGTAAATAGGTGAGTGGTCCCTGCAAACAGAGAAAGACTAGAATAGGAGGGCGAATGCTTTTGTGGTGCAAAGTTTTATTTTTTTATATATATATGCCAGCAATTTTCTGTCTTCTTCAGTGCTGAGGGTTAGAACCTCCTCATTACATTCTCCATAAAACTCAGCCTTCCCTGCTACTGCTTATTAGCCACATTAGAGAATTTTTGCTACCAAATATACAGAGATCATGGATAATATACGGATTAAGAACATCTTGCCTCTAGTAAGTTTGTGAGGACACCATATGTCTGGTCCTCCTAGACTGCTTTAGCTGACAATCTAATAAGAAAGAAAGATGACTTCTTATTCCCTGTGAGAGACTTTAGGAGTGTATCTATGTGGGAAACAGCTTTGGAAGTACATAAAAGTTGCAAATTTTGGTTCTGCTTTGCAAAGGAAATAAATAGAAGTACTTGCCATTTGCTGAAAAGCTAGAAATAAGCAGACTGAAAAGAATTAGAAGACTTGTCCAAGATTTTTCAAAGCCAAGTTAGAAGACCAAAGGATGCAGAAGGCTGAGCAAGACGTGCAGGGATGAACAGCATTCTATGGAAGTGGTGTGAGGCCCCAGCTTTTGTACCACTTCTGACATTATATTACAGGATTATATTAACAACATTTCAGTTGGTAACAATCAGTCCTGTGACTGCTCACGTGCATGATGTCTCCATCATTTATGTCTTACAGTGCTCTCATTATCCATAAAACAGAACGCCAAGATTTAGGACAGGAAGCCTGATTAATGGTTTCATCCCTGCTGCTTTCCTCTATCTACTGCTGTTCAACACATGAGAAAATCATCTCTGGTCAGACCAAAGGTCCACAGCTAGCTGAGTAGCAGATGCTTAGGAAAACAAGGTATTTAGGGATTTACCCTTCCCTTGAGATGCCCTCTCAGTCACTCAAGAACTGCCTGCTGGCATTTACTCAGGTGTCTCTCTTCTCTTATTGGAACAAGTATATTCAAAGTGGAGTTCATTTCTCTGGGACACACAAAAAAGAATGGGACAAAGGGGATTTAAAGACAGATGAAGCCTACAAGGAAGCTGAACTATAACCCTTGTGCTAAGGGTTAGATGGTAGGAACCCAGCAGTCCATTACACTGAATTTACTCATAAACTGCTTCCTTCATTCACTTTCAGTTTCAGCCTCTCCTTTAAACAGCAGTGCAGCGCCTGACTTGAACAGCCCATGTTTCAGGATCAAAACTTAACTGTTCTTCCTTGAAGAATACTGTTCTTTGTAATGTCACTTGTAACAACTGCACCATTAGGCTAATATAAATGTAGCCCAAATTTCACTTCCTTTCACATTCTATTTTTGCTGAAATGAAGTAGATGAGAAAAATACAGAAACTTCAACAGGAATAGTATTGTGCAGATGGAGGAAACCCAAATGTGCTTAGTAGAGCAGGTCTTGGTCAGAGTCAGAAGAGTCCAAAGGACAGATGTGTTGTTTGTTAATCCTTCAGGAAACCCTTGTGATTAGGAACTCCTAGATCTCCAAAAGGCCAGCCAACTGAAAACCATACACTCTGCTGCAGCACTCAGAGTACTCCATTTGGGAGAATAAGAGGATTGCTTGGCCAGAAATAAGAAAGAACAATGTAAATAAGGTTATTATGCATAATAATCAGAGTGCATGCCCTGGAGGATGGGGAGATTTCAGTTCAATAAATCAGCTAGGAAGATCTGGAAAAATTCATTGTCCAATTGGCTTAGAAATTTAACAAGAATGCTAGGGCAGCCACTTCTTTAAGAAGTTTAAGGAGAAACAGAGGTAGATTCAAGTCAATGTTTTAGAACACTCTCAAAGGCAAGTGAAAGCCATTAGTAAAGAACCTGAAAGCAATTCACTGTGACCCCCAGAGAGTATAAGTACAAGGGTGGAGGAAAAGCAGAGAGTATCCAATGAAAGCTAACAAATGAATGCATAAAGTCATGTGGAATATAGAAAGAGTTCAGATTGTACTAAATTTCTGCATAGATGAAAATAAATGTCTCCATTTTCTATAATTCTGTCATTCTAGTTTCTATATGTGATACCCTATACTGCATTTAATCAACAACATTATTTTAAAACTTTTTCCTTATTAATAACTATTTATCTTACTGAGGAGACTCCAGTTCACAAACAAATATGAAGAACACAGTTGCTGTCTCCAAATATGGACAAATACATACTAGTACAAAAAAAAAAGAAAATAAATTAGTCAACAGTACAATAAATTATTTCAGCACATCATCTACATACTTGCTTTCAATATTTCTGTAGTCCTCATGACAAAGCAGAAACATCAGAGTGTAAAGCCTCTCAAGTGCCTTTGCTAACTCATGGGGAGCACCTTCTGAGCATAATAAAATGTACAAGATGTTTCTTTGGAAATCTCTGGGGGACCAGTCCAGTGGAAGCAGTAGAGCAGCTCATATGGCAACTGCAGCAGAGAGGAGCTGAGCTGCTGAGCTGAGCTGAGGGTTCATTCAGAAACAGAGGCTCATGGAGAAGATTTCAGTCTGGACTACAGGAGACACTGAATGCCCTTGTTCAGAGATTATCCAAAGCTAAGTCATAGAAGCAAAACAAGAGGAAATCAGGGGCACAAAACCCTGCAGACAGGCAGAAAGGAACTGGAGAGGATCTGCTTGTAATGTGCTGAAGGAATAAATAGGAAAGTAGAAGACAAACCAAGTATGACAGAGGCAGGGCAGCCAGACCAGACAAGTGCAGTTGGATGGGATGAGCAGGGACACTGACCTGGAGAGGCCAGGAATGCCGGATGAAGCTTCAGTCATGCAGAGTTATGAGGCAGCTGCAGCAGCCACCAACAAATCCTTGGCTCAAATAAGCACCATATTTAAGTATTGAAACTCAGTGGAACAGAATGGTACAGTACAGCAAAATCATCTCTTTCTTGTTATTCCTAGGTATAAGGACTGAGTACTGAACAGCTTTATGGCCCATCTGTGAGACAACATAGCAACTGAAATTATATGTGGACATTAGGACCCTGGTTTCAAAAAAAAAAAAAAGAAAATTAGTAATACTAATGTCATTATGCACACTCAACATTCTGAATGATGACATATTAATCACATTCTTTTCTTGTTTTGATTCTTCAGGACAAGCAAGATTAAAATATCACTGTCTAGTATGTTCTGCTCTTCTATAGCTACAATCTTCCTACCTCAGTTGACCTAAGAGTTACTGAACAAGGAGTAGGGAGATAAAGAAATTAAAATTCTGTTGTTTTCTACTCACAGAGGAAACCATCAATACATAACTCTGCTTCCATGTTCACCCACACTCAGTACAAGGGCAGTTCTGTCATTCCAGCAGCAGTGCGAGCACACTCCTGCACACTTAATGAAAAATGTACCCTTTCTTTTGGTGGCAATTTTTTTTCAAACACCACTGAGGGTTTTGGACAGAATAACGTTTACACCAGCAGTGTAACACAAAAAAACCACCCCTGTGCTGATAGTTAGAAAATGACATCAGCTAACGCATCACTTGGTAACTCTTTATTAGCTGGAAGATGCAGAAGAGATTTGAAGAGCCACAAGCCATGTAACAGACTCAACTTTGCATCTGACACTTAGCAAATCTGAGACTCAGCTTTGACCCAAGAGAAATTGGAATTTCACACATAAATGGCTGCCCAGAACAAATAAGTAACTTGCCCACAGTCAGATCTGATATGGGAGGCCCTCTCCAGATAACATAATGAATAATCCCCAAATTAACAGAAATATGTTTTCATTTACTTATCCACATTCTGACACCTCATTTTTTATAACATAAATAAGTGCAGAAGTTGTTTTAAGGAAGGAAGTAAAAATTTCTACGTGTCTATCAAGAATTACAGAAGAATGCAAAATATTTTGATCACAGGATTAATTTCTTGCTAATTCATTTCAATATTTAGATCTTTATAATTTCAGGCACAGCCTGCATTAATAGTACATGTTTAAGAAAGAAACTCATGTCTGATAAGTATTATCTGCCAAGAAAGTGCATGTTTTTAATATTCTTTAGCATGCAAAAGAAATGAAATCATTCTTATGTTCTTACTAACAACTGTGGTGGACAGCAAGTAATAACAGAGACAGGCCAGCACTGCAGTAAAATATGTGAACACATCAATTTATAAAAACCAGCATTTGGTTATTATTGCCGGTTTTGAGGAGCAGTCTTGCCAGCTGTCACAAAATGCATAAACAGTTCATAATCTGTAATAGTTCCTCAGACAGCTGCAAGACCATAAGGAACCAACTTTTATTCCTCAAATGAAACATGCTACTTAGGTCCAAAATGGACAGATATTTTAGAAAACATATTCCAAAAATACAGCAGAAAATCAAGACTTTTTAAAAGACTTGCAGGGTTCCAACCCGATAAAACTCAAGTTAAAATGCTTATTATCACTCTCTACTTTCCAGAATCCCTCCAGCTTCCTGTCTTCTCATAACTGTGTTATGCAGCAAATTAAGGCGCCTGACAGCCATGGCATGTAAAATATAATAACAAACACAGGAAAATCACATAAATATTCAGACTATGCAACATAGCTGTTCAGAGTCAGTGTTTTCCTTTGCAAGAGCTTGTGCAAACATTTTTCTCAATTTCATATCTGTGGGAGTTTGCATCCCCCACATCTAATTTTCAAAAACAAACTCTCACAAACCCTTATTCTCATAATAAACATCCCCAGCTATATCTCACCTAAATTTTCCATGGTGCTGAGTTTAATAAAAGCTGGATTGAGCACCACTATTTAGACAAGAATTGTTAAACAGTTTCTTCTAAAGAATCCTTTTTTTTTTCCATTTGCACTAAGAGAGGCACAGAATTGGGTGTCTTATGACTCCCTGCACGACTATAGAAAATGAGATATGTTCTAACACAAGGCAACTTGAAGATAAGTTTAGTGATTCCAGAATATAAATCCATTCTTTTGCAAGGGAAAAACTGTTTGCAATAATGCCTTCTATGTGTAGTATCAAATGGAACAGTTAGGGAAAAATACAACACAACGCTCAGAAGTATTCAGAAATGTTTTGTTTCTGTGAACAAATTCTAGGATTGAAAGTTTTCTAGCATTATGAAACTGAAGCAACAAGTGCTTTAGAAGAGCTTATTTATGAAAGGATGCACATCACAGAAAACAGCTCTATGCCAAGCATCACTGTTGGAAGATTTGTACTCGTGTCTGTAATGCTATAGCTCCTGTGTTTCTTTTACCAGAAACTTTGGTAGCACAGCACTGTCATGCTTCCTTGCAGAAGTTTGCACTGCCTTAGGCTGATCTGGAAGGCCATCTGGAAATCACCACTGATTAATTAGCTGTAAGCCTATGATGTGGAGAGGGCAGATGGAACAACACAGTACTTCATTGCTCCCAGCCCTTCAAGCCCTACCAGTCCAACGCCCAGTCCTTGTCAAGGTCCCAGTCTCTTTCCAGGAAGACTGAGAAAAATGCAGGAATTCTCCGCAGTAACTGTCTTTCCTCAGCTGCTTTTTCTCCCACCTTGTTCACAATGTTATCAATGCTAACAAACAATATCTAAGAACCACGAAGGAAGGGTGCTGCAACCAGAGGTCCTGCCTTCCTATCCACAGAACTTAGACAAAACCATCTTGCTTTTACATTTATCAGTTCTAGACATATCCCCAAATGGAAAAAAAATTGCAGTATTATAAACCTGGGGGTTTTTTCTAATGGAACAAGAACATTTTCTTATACTCCTGGCTCCTGTACTTACACACGAGATTCACTTGTACATGTCACAAACACACACACATTTACTGCCCGTGACTTTCTGGCCATGATATGGAAGTCCTTTACCAATATCCTGGTCTTACAAGCATCCTAAGTACAAATAAGCAATTTTAGCCTGAGAAAGGGGGAAAGCAATTCAGCTTTACCTCCCCACTGAGCCTTCCACTTGCCCTTTCTCCTTACACTCTAAGTGGGAAGGAAAAGATGAAATTAATATCATTATCATTATGCAAAAAGCAAATTATTCTCTCATTCTCTCCTTATTATTGTCAGCTACTTTTACTTAAAATTAAGACAGATAAGCAAAGAGGTATGAGCTTTGATAAACAGCTTTTCCTGCACAAACACTATCACAGCACAACAGCTTAAATTTAAGTTTCACCTCTTTCAGATTTATCATGGATTAAGTACATATGCATGAGCATCACTGAAAATGGCACTTCCACAGGTTTTCCAAGAAACCTGGTCATAACTAATGACTTATGATTAACTTAAGATCAACAAAATCAAATGCTGGCCAAAAGATGGCTGGCTAAGAGAGGGATGAAGAATTATAGGACATTTATTATTAATGTTGAGACAGAATTTAAGAAATAAGTTCTTCAATAAATATTTACAAATATTTCATTCTACTCTGATTAAAATTATATTTTGGTCCATATTAAAATATAAGGCTCAGCACCTGTTCATCAAATTCTTTTTCTCTCTTTAAATTATTTGAGAGCCCCTGTTTTGAAACACCAAACTCCTGACTAGGAAAACAAAAAAAGCTATGTGAGCTCAAAAAAATCCTTCCTCCCATACTGAGACCTGAAAACAGAGTCAACCACCAGCTAGTTTGCTCTGTCGTATTTGCTGCTATTGGCTGTGCAATTTTCAGCTTGTCAAACAGCCCACTGACTAGCTGTTTTAAACTAAATTTTAAATACTCCAGGAGTGGCCCAAGGGTAGATCAAACCGTTATATCTAGCTTGCAAAACCTTTCCAGCTCATCACAATTTTCCAAGTGGATAAGTGTATCTTCTTTTCCCAATAGGATAAATGAGATACAGTCCCAAATATGAGTCCATACATTAAAGTACTTAAGCTTGTGACTTTTCCATTACAAGGCGGGAATTTCAAGGCTTTTGCTATTAGCTAACAGTAATCTATGTGTGTGCAAAACGTTGTTTACTTTTCCCTCCTGTTATTCTTTCGTCTTCTACCCTCTCCAAACCCCTTCAGTGCCCATGTCTTGACACACTGAACTCCCAAGGTGAGGCTGCTTTTGATTTGCGAGGAGAGCTACAATTCTTAATTACAGAGCACGGTCTTCTGTGCCTCAAACATTTTGCATTTATAGGCTCCTGATATAGTCCAGAGCAAGAGGCTAACCCACATTTAATTTGTCCAGCACGTTTCTGGTTAAAGTTCCATCAAATGGGTGACTGGAATCCCTCCGATTCAGCTGGAAAAGTCACTTTGAAGGAGGCGTTTATTAGCAACATTTGCCTCAGTCACAACAGGAGGCCCTGAGGGCCTGGGCAAGATCAGCGGTTCCTTATAACAGTCAGACCCGGCCATTCCCCACAGGCTAAAGTGTCAATAATAGGTTAGATATTATTATTCGGGATTGATTTTACAGCGGGTATAAAATTAAAGCAGTGAGGCCGTTTCTGTAGGCAGCAGAGGCCTGTGCTTTGCAATGCCCTCGGGCCCCGCCGTGCTCCGCAGTGACAGCGCCAGCCCGCAGCTCCTTCCTCCCCCGGGACACAACAGGGCACACAACACACGTTCTTTGGCTGTCTCCTGCCCTGATATTCGCTACAGCAATTTTGGCGAGGGTTTAATCCTCTCTGCGGCCCAAAGTTCGCATGAAAATTTAATGCGTGTGTGGTTTTGACTGAAAAAGTCCCAAGTCAGAATATCATTAACTCACAGTCCTTTCAAGTGAAATATTCAGTAGTTAATTCTGAAAGGTTTGCACATTAAAACATTTTCAGCAGTAGTGTGAAGGAACATGCTGGGTAGCCTGCAACTACAAATATTTATTTCTCTTCATGCAAAAATTACTCTTGTTCAAGACAATCATTATTATCCTTTCCTGGTTATTTCATTGTCCCCAGAAAATTCAATGGATATTGTTCTCAAAAGCTTTTTTGTTCAAATGTTTTACGAAACTAAAGCTCCTCACTGACAAACACCTCTAAAATTTAGCCAGTCTTGAAATGCTACAGGCACTTTGGAGCTGAAGCCTCAGCGTAACTCTGATACAGACCCTTTCTGAAAACAGACTTGCTCATAAATCACTGAACACTGTCCAAAAAAGCAACATTTTTACGTATTTTCCCTGTTGTAATCAGGTACAAATCCACGAGTCCAGCGGCACTTATACCCAGCAATATCAGGTCTGAGTTTCATCAACTCCATGTAAAACCTTGAATGTACGAACCTTATTTTAACTTCTTTTTCTTTAGAGGGAATTGTGTGGATTCTCTTATTTTCCATCTTTATTCCCTTCTCTCTTTGCCTCCTTTACAACCTTCTTCTACATTCTTTGCTTTTGTCAGTGTTTCCATCTCCATTCAATACTTCTTCATTGTCCCTTTTGCACAAGGCTTCAAAAATTATTTTTAAGCATGTTAAAAACAGGAAACTGGGACTTTAATCTCATGGTGAACATGGTGTATTTGAAAAAAATTCAGATTTCATCCAGAAAAGATGGTATGTGAATTAATTTTTTTTTCTGCCCTACTGTTCTCTCTGTTCTGTGAGAGTGCAAACCACAGTGCTCAAAGGAGGATCTAGAAAGTGCATGGACTGATGTACCTTGGACCTTCTGCCCAGTCCTTTTTTCATGCAGCTCGGGACAGAGTTGACCATCTGGGCTATGAACACACACTGTTGGCTCATGTCCTGCTGGTCACCCATTCTTTCCAAGAGTGAAGGAAAAGCTGGGAACTTTCTTCCTGCATATTTGGAAGTCCCAGGGATAAGAATGCTAATATCAAATCTCTGTCATCCAGCACTATTCCACACACCTTCATGCGGCCTTTCTTCTAATACTATGCTTGTGTAAGGAAAAAGTGTGTCCTGTACTTTCTCTGCTTGTGAGTTGCAAAATAATTGTTAAATCTTTGTGCCCAATGTGCACTATTACCCAGTAGCAGAGACCGTTCTCAGTCTGTTGACACCTTACATGCATTTTATATTCACCCTCATTCTCTTCCCTAAGCTGTCATCGAACTACGAATTGCTGGGGGGGACCTTGAAAAATTTTCCTCACTGTCAGGATTAGACAAACTTTGAGGAAACAGTGCTGGTGTAAATACACACCTGACTCCAGGGCTACAGTGCTCAGCTGGCATGACAGTTGGAAGTAAAAAAACGGCTAATTTCAGTTTCACAGTTAGGATACAAGTATCCTCCTCCTACCATACACTGGAAGCAAAATAAAGATGTCCTCACTTTCCCCCTCACTCCCCAGTGCCTGTCCTCTACATTAAAGAAACAGCCCTGATGGGACCATGGTTTGATTTACATCATCACAGAACCAATACATTCAATAGTAATTGGAGATGATTTTTGCCATGGCCTTGGTGCACTGCTTTCTGATGAAGTGTGCACAAGGCACACATGGAAATGCTGTGTGAACCATGTGGTATGGGCTGATGGGAAAAAGAGACCAGAGCAATCTTCTGATTCTGGTAATAGCCATCACCAAGCTGGGGTAATATAATTAAAAATGTGTGATGTTACATGGGCCCAGACATAGCAGTGTAAAACCTAATATGCCACAAGAAATGCTGAACTTCAGTAGGTGAAGCTGCTAACAATCATGTGGTGTTTCTAAAAAAATAACTTACCAATACAACCCATGACATGGTGAAACTCCTTAAGTTTCCATGTCTGTTTTTAAAGAAATGTACCAATTTAAACAGATCTTCCCACTCCTATGAGAAGAAGCTGCTAGGTTACTCCCTGGGATCAGGATGTCTGACTAAAAAAATCACTGAAGACACATTCCATTTCCATAGCTATACCCAAAGTATAGCTTTGTAGCCAATTTTACACTTAAGTATCTCTAAATAAGATATGAACTGGTTTTCAGGTTAATAATATAGCTAGGTATATTAAAGCAGTTTGGAGTATTTTGGCTGAAGGGGATAAACCAGTAACATTTTTTAATTATGTAAAAACAGTGCATTCAGATGGATTCTAAACTAGTGCTTTAAATTATTAATGCCAAGGCTCAGGCACAGTTTTTCAAGCTTTCAGTTTGATTTCAAATATGTCTTTTGGTTTGGATTTTTATTTTTTTTTTTAATAGGAGCAGGTAGCAATGCTGGGTTCTGGTATTAATTACACATGGAAACAGAAAAACTGAAGTAGACCTGGTAGCATTTTAAGAATCCAGCTATTGTGAATTCATCTGGAATTCATTGGGCTACACCAGGCCATAATAAATTCATGCTGTATTAGCAGTAACATCATATGTACACTAATAGATGTTCTACTGAGATCGGTATTATTTAATTGACTCAAAGGATTACTTTAAGATCAGTTTTCTTAAACTGTATTTTTAACGTGGCTTTCCCCTGAAGCACAGCTTCCCACAAGACAAAATGATGACATCAGAAGAAAAACATGCATAAGAAAATACACAAAATCAGGCTATTTTTTTCTCCTTAGGAAAGATACAAAAAGCATTAGAGTCATAGAGTTATCCCCCATGTAAACAAATCCATGTGTTTATTTATAATTTTCTCTGTGGGAAACAAGACACTCAACTCTCAGAAAGTTAATATATACAGATTCACAAAAGGTATTAAGATGCAACTTAGTAAAAGTGACGTATCTTAAACTGAAAAACTGATGGAAACAATCTGTTTGTGAAGAAGTACTGAGCAGTATCACCTGCACATTTCTGCTTTGTCATGCACACTAAATAAAAGAACACAAACGACATGTAGAAGATACATTGTCTGGTATGAGTTGCATGACTGGGAAATGATAATTAATGGAAAAACAATACCTTGGATACTTCGGGTTGGAAAGATGTTCTTAAATGTGTGCTGTGTCTTGTGAACTGTACCAGAAACAATGATGTGACTGGTGCTACCCGTTAGTAACCTATGTCCAGTTCACACATAAGTTTGTATTTCCTTCCTGAGTTAGCTGCTAGGATGGACAGGCTGGTCAGCCCTCAAGGCTCAGATCCATTTAATATGATTATTTCTCATCACTTGATGAGAAAAAAACCCAGGTCTTCCTGATTGTACTGGTTGGGCATCACTGAATAAAGCACAAAAAGTAAAAACAGAAAACTGGTGAGCTCCCTGCTTCTTCTCAAGTTTTTATGCCACCTCAGTGATGTCCAGAGCCAATGCTATGCCAGAGCGGCACTGAAATGCAACCACAGCCAAGGACACGTGGTTAAAAGAAGACCTTGTCTCCTGACCAGTCAACTAAGTGTGTGTGGGCACACAATTAAAAGCACATGACAGAACTCTGTTGAAAAAAATCTTGCAATTCCAACTCATATTTTTCCTTACTCTCCTCTAGATATCCTGAAGAAAGAAAGGCATTTCTGTTTTCCCTGTACTTTGAAAATCGCCTGGCTTTCCTAATTTTTTCCTCTAAAGAAAGAAACCACTGCAGGGGAGTGGGGAAAAAAAATCAAAAAGAGATTAATATAGAATACCTGGATTTGGCAATTCTCCTTTTCTCAGACAGTGTATTCCACCCATGGACAGCAAGCCTTACAAACAATCAACATTCCTTAATACAAACAGCTGCACTTTCTCATCCTTTCATTTCAGATTATCATCCTCCCCGATTCTATCAATCAGCTGCAGAAAGAGCTCTTAGCAGAGTTCAGAGCTGTGATGATAAAATAAATAGTCTGAAGACCTAAATCAGGACTCAGAAAAGCTGCTCTCTTAGGAAGCAGGAGTTACACACTCATGTATGATGTATATATCCATTACTGAGCCATCCCTCACAAGAACTTTAAAGCTCTGCCAGCCCCCTCCAAACATTTTTATCAAAACAGCAGAGGTCAAAAAGATGTTAAATTTCTAAAGTTTTCATGAACAGGGAGAAAACTTACTAATGTCCATGTGGGAAAGGAATGGTGTCTCCCAATCCTTGGTAGACATCAGATAATTTACACAGGGGTTATTATGAATGTCCTAAACAGAGGAAAAGGTTGAAGGAGGTTTGCAGCTTAGCAGACTCCACTTAATCCATTTCTAAGCCATTTTAATTGTCCTGTAAATTTTTTAGAATCCATTTCCAACTGTCTCATTTCTCATACCTTTTCTCTGTCCAGATTACCTGGCAACACTTCTGAGGACGCAGTTCTTACTACTTCAGAATCACCTCTTTCACAGTGAGTTTAATTTAAATAATCAGAAGGTATGGCAACATACATGCATTTAAGGGAGGTGTAACAGCAATGAATGCTGTGGCTTCACACTAATCACCCATGACATTTCTGCATACACAAATCTGCAAAAAATCCTCAAGCATCCCCTGGGATAGCCTTCATATAAAAATGGGTATTTTGGAAGTAAGTTAGAGACAATCTGGTTTTTATACTGAGTTTTAAGAAAGCTAATTAGAGTTAATGGGAATGAGAGTGATTGTCACTGAGACTTGCTTGATATGGTTACTATTATAATTCAGTTTTTCATAGCAAAACAGCAAAATGGACATTAAAAGTGAGAGAACAGTAAAAGAATCCCAACTTGCTGGAATTCAATTTTCTTCCAGCAAACTCAGCCCTTGTGTCAGAATTGTGAAGGCACTGGGGATTAATTAAACAGTGTAAGAAAGATATATTGAACATATGGACACAACAGAGCTACAGAACTTGCTAGTATTCACCAAAAAGTCATTCACAGAGGGAAAGGAGACCTCCTTTGTGGAGCACGTCACCTCAGAGCACGTGTGAAAAAGACCCTTGTTATAGTGCCTTCCCCAGGCACACCCAACAGCCAGGGAAAGCACAGCTTCCCTTTGAAGGCAAATACACACACAGAGGACATTCACTGAAACAAAGGGGGCAGAAATGATGTAGCAGCCACCAACCAAATGCCATAACCAGATTTTCACATCACTGCACAGCAGAGATCAGTGAAGAGATCCTCAAACCAAGTCTAACACAATCCCATGCATCAAAGGGTCATGCAGTGCTGTTGGCTCTGGACCCCGGCTAGAAAGATCCTGTACAGATCGATCCCTGAGGCTGTTTTGGGACACGTACCTGCTTTTGTTTGTAAACCAGCTATGGGCATGCAAGAAAAAGAGACTGCATTTTGTGGGCAGCTACAGTGGGGCTGTTGCAATCACGTGTATAAGAGCAGCTGAATAATTTAGTGTAAAATACATACATCCATTGAAGCATCCAGTTTGGGTAAGTTATTAAGAAGGGAAGTCTCATGTTACTAACACCCTCTATTCTTGTTGCTTTTGGTGAGTTACTGACAGATATCCGGCTCCACAGGTATTGTGCCAAAGCCTGTTCCCATTTTTATAAATGTATCCTGGTTTCATTGTTTAACTTAGTGAGCTTGCCTTGGTGAGCATTCCCATAGGGGAAGCACCACTCCTGAGGATATTCTGATGTGGGTTTTGTTAATAAACTAGGGCTGAAGGCTTTCACTGCTCCATAAGCACAGGCAATATTGTGTTGGGTGTGTTAACTTACCCAAGTGTACAGAAGAGAGACTTAGACAGATGATGGTCAAGCCCCAAACCCCACTAACACTCAGTTTCACACACCATTATAAAACCAGTTAGGATTCTTGCCACTACTGAGACACCAGAAAGGTGAGGAGCTCTATCCAGAGTTTTGCCTTCTTAGACAGAAGCAACTAACGGAGTCTTCACTTTACCAAGATGCCAAACTTTGCTGCCAATCTTGTCATCACCAGAACCACTGTGCTGTCACTGACAGAGAAAAGGTCACTGAGCCTATCTCTAAAGAAAAGAATTAAAGCAGATGCATCTGGCAGGCTTTACTGTTCTACAGATCCCTGAGGTTTCCCATTCTGCCAAATGTCATGAGAAAATGAAGGGACTTGGAGGCTTTCTGCAGTGTGTAGGAGACAACTGGGGCCGTGAATGCTTTAATACTGCCAAGACAAAGGAGATTGCTTAGTCCCAGAGCCTAAGCCCAAAGCCAAAGCCTGTAAGGTACCCATGGTGCAGAAAACCCAAAGAAAAAGCTGCAATGCTTGTAGAAAAGTGAAGACACAAAATTAAAACTACCCACTTGATTAGCTAGGATTTTGAGACTTCCTTCTCAGAGAAAAAAACTATTCAGTAAAGCTCTTTATCCAGAGCTCTCCTGTCACACTTTTATTAATGGTCTGGATGATGGGGCAGGGTGTACTCTCAGCAAGTTTGATAACAGAAAACAGGGAGGAGCAGCTGATGCACCAGAGAGCCATGCTGCTATCCAGAGGGAGCTGAACTACCTGGGGAAATGGGCTGACAGGAACCTCATCAACTTCCACAAGGGAATGTGCAAAATCCTGCACTTGTGGAAGAATAAAACAGCCTCCATGCAGCAGGACATGCTGGAGGCCAGCTAGCCAGAAAGCAGCTCTCCAGAAAAAGATCTGGACACCAGGTTGGACATGAGGCAACATTCAGTCTCCTATGAAGAAAGGCTGAGAGAGCTGGGACAGTTTAACCTAGAGAAGATCTCAATCCTTGAAGATATCCAAAAGCTATCTGGACCCAGTCCTGGGATATCTGCTCTAGAAGATCCTGCCTTAGCAGGAGGGGTTGGACAAGAAAACCTCCAAAGGTGCCTTCAAATCTCAACAATTCTTTGTTTCTGTATCTCCTTCAAAGTGCTGGAAATAAAGTGTGTTATGAATAAGCACATGTTGAATACATGTGGAACATTTTCCCTTTTATTACCTGGAAGAGGCATCATGGAAAATGGAAACCACCAGAGCAAGTGTGTGTGTAGATATATATATACAGATAAATACAGATATATAAATATAAATATAAAACCTTGTTTGAGAAAGAATCATGGAAAAGCATGTAACACAGTAAATACAAATGAGGAGTATTTAAAACTTCACTTGCTTGTGACTATTTCACTTCCACACAGCATGTAAATTTCCACATTTCCCATTTCCTTACATTATCCAGAACTTTGTTTTTAATTTTCCTCAGATATGGACAAATTCTGATAATTTATAAAATCTGCTAGTGAGCCGATGCCAATTTTAGTATATACATGATTTAGACCTGCTTTTAGTTTAATTGACATTTTGCTTATTTAAAACACAAAAACGGTTCACTGAGGAAAAAACACTCACTTATAACAGGATCATGCAAATATTAGCAACAGCAGTCCATAAATCACTAAAAATGATTTTTAGATTCTCAAAGAATGAACAGCGAGTGTGTCAAATAGAATGGAGGTTTGATGGTGGAGGAATGTGTTTTTCTGGGAACAATTATTTTGCTTCACAAAAACGAGTCCTGTTTTAAAGGGCAGTCCTACTCCAACATAAGCACGGTTTTTAGTATTCCAGTTAATAATACAGTAAGACAAATATAAGAAAATTCATTCTCAGGCATATAAGTGAGTAACAGAACCTTTACCAAATAAAAAAAAAAAACAACTGACCCCACAAAATTTCACCTCAGTGCTCTTAAAGGTACTGATAATTTCATCTTACAAATCTCAAGGGGAAATAAGGGAGACATGCAGTTCTAATGTCACACTCCCAGACCATGTCATTCTCCTCCACTCAAAAACTGAGAAAAGAGGGAAAGGGGTCATGACAGGGTTGAGTAGGGACTGAGACTGCCTATTCTAGAAACACCAGGAGGAACTTAACACAGCAGAAATACTCTGTATAAAGGAAAACTAAGGTAACACTACATAGGTCAGGATTTTGTTTCAGACTAACTTTTATCCAAATCTGGTCATAGTAACTTGTGGTCACTATTACCTAACACTGAACATTGACTGGAAAATGGTTCAGGAGCCCTCTGCAAATTAGAACTATGTCAAGTTTTCCAAAATGCTTTTGAAGTCACATGAAGAATATAATTGTGAAGGTGAAAAGTCACAATTCTAAACACAAGTTACTCCCTTGTCGCAACAGCTCAGACACCAACTGCTCTGTATCTAGCAAAGAAGGCACAGATAATTTTTTTGAGCCTTTAACCATGTTAACAGTTGGCTATATCATCCTTATTCACAATTCATCATCTTAAGAGATGGGGCATTTCTTTGGGTAACTTAATTCTTTGCCCATATCTTCAGAGGTCTCAAAATCCCACATAGCCAGTAGTTTCCCATTTGTGATTTCTCCATGTTAATCTCAAGTCACTAATTTTCCAGTTCTACTTGTGCTCAGCAGCTGTAAAATTCAGTTTATACTGACCACACATCCCTGAATAACTCTCTCAAACAGGAGTGGCTGATGAACATTGCCCAAACACCAAATGTGTTACAAACCTATGTCATTTGTAGTACCATGACTACTGCAACCCCACCTTGAAGTACATGGAACTGAAGAAGTGAATTTGTTACTGCATGTTTTGAGGTGTTATACAAAACTTTTGTCTACAACACTCACCCACACTAGATCATATCCTTTGGCTTTAAAGCATCCTGTTTAAGGTTGGAGAATATCTACGTAACATGTCCGCTACTGCTCCTTTGCTAGAGGTTTTTGTTTCAGGCTAGGTTCAGTTTTGCTGCTATCAGCACTTTTTAAAACATTTTTTCATATTTTTTATGAAACTGCAGCTGAAACTGGAGATGGAAGTGATCACGTGCATGTCCTCTGCCATCTGCAGGGAATTTAGGTGGATTCTTTTTCCCTCTTTATGAATAACAGTGCGATTTGTTTGGTAAATATAATGCAAAATCACCAAGGGTAACGTGTAAAAACCTGTAGGTCAGCACAGATTTTTACAACTTCTAAACTCGTGTGCAACCTGGTTGGCCAAAACGTGCCCAAGGGCAGAGCAAGGTTAAAGCTGCCATGGAGAGGAAATCTAAACATCATCAGAGTAATGCAAACCTCGTGTGTGGCAGTAACTGGAGACAGCCATGCACAGTGAGATGGAGCTTTTGGCAGGGAGAGTTCAGCAATGGGGCCATGCTGGTGAGGGAAGGAGCCGCTCTGGGCATGTGGAAGAGAACACAGGAGAATGCACTTGACCCAACAAACCAGCACAGGCAACCAGCAGACAAGGTATGACATCCAGCAGCATTTTAGGAGATTATTTAGGTAATAATAACAGGAGACAAATACCCCTCATTTCTTATAACCATCCAGGGCAACATATCATTGTTACCATTTCCCACTAATATTGGCTTGCGGATTTTTAACATTGTTTACAATCAAAATGTTATATAAAGAAATGCAGCTATCGAAAAAGAAATATTAGAAAAGGTTCCTCTGTTACAAGTTTAATTCAGAGCAAGAGACCCACTGTTTAAATTGTATTGGTACTGAAAAGCTTGAGCAAAATGAAAATATACGGAAAATGCAGTAAACAAAACACAAAGTAACTTGACAGCTGGAGTGTGGTTCTGCACTCTCTTTGCCAGGCCTGACCATTAAAGCTCAATCTCTTCCTCTTCCCTGCTGTCTCCACATGGATTTTCAATTCCCTTCTGTTCTGTGGCAGTTTCAACAGATGGGTTAAGGAATGTTGCCCAGCCAAACTAGCTTAAAGCTTGGTGATGACAACACTTCCCTGACCATGGGAGATGAGGGTTTGGACTTCCTCTGGATGAAAATGTTACTGAGCCTCAATTTTTTCAGCGTTAGATGACTGTTATCATATCATAGAGTTAAATGAGTGTGGGCTCTGTCATCACTGTCACATCTCTACAAAAAAAAAACCAAAAAAACAAAAACAAAAAGAAAAAAAAAAATAGAGCCTCTCTGTTCTTGAAAATAAATGGATGTCAGTGCACAAGGCTTCTCCAAGGTAGAAGCTGCAGAAACTCAATGTACATGGCTTGCAGGACTATTAAATCCTTTTGTGGAGATCCACATCTAAACTGATTAGCCCAAGCTCATACAAAGTCCCAGGCAAGCATGGATGGAAAAGAAGCAGAGTGCTGACTCCCAGCTACCACAAGGGAATTTTCGTCAGTAGCCAGATTGACCTGACCCTTCAGGTAAGAATCTACCCTTGGTCTACCTTCCACACACTGTCAGATTACAACCAAGGAGTAGCTTACCTTGACCAATAATGCCATGTTTTCACTCAAATCAGATTTCAAGGAAGGAAGACTGTAAGCAACAATTAGCATCAAAGTGCTACTCACATTACCAAGACATCTGGTTTCCATTTGTACACTCCTAGCAACATCACATCGTGAGGTTTGGATGAGACCATCCATTGTGCACAGGGTACAGGTAACTGCTTGGAAACTGAAATTGAACCTGGAAATTGAACTTTTACATATTGTTACACCCTTTCCTCATTTCTCTCCTAAAAATTTTGCCAGTGCTGACAAACAGTAAGCAGTGAATAGGATGTCTTTTTGGGCTCACAAATTACTTAGAAAATCAAGTGAATTTGCTCAAATTATACCAGCAAATCCTTTCTTCACTTGTTTTCACATGTGATGCAGAACTGAATAAACTTTGGCTTGTACCTGATACTTCCCACATGTAGCTCAATGCTGTTCTTTTGCAAAGGCAGCTTCCTTAATGGGTGTTAAGCCATCAATGCTAGTAAACATATTGCTCTAATTTTCAGATAAAGCTATTTTTGACAGCTCATGTTACTTCTAGACTGCCCATGTTTGTTCTGCTATGAACCAGCAGAGTAGATGAATTCTGATCAAGGCACACAGGAAGTTTAGGAGTCAGGCATTTGTCTCCGTGCTATAGGGTGAGACTTCCCAAGGGAGCAACGTGCACTGAGAGATGCAGGTATGGGGTGGAGAGAAACAGCTCAGGGTACAGTTCCAGCCCACATAACCAGCGTGCCTCATAAAATATTTTACCTCATCTCACTCTACATTGATGGCCATTTGTTCCTTTTCTTTTTTTTCTTTAAGGAAAGGTATGCATGAAGTTGTCAAAACTTATGAAAAAGGATGTTTATCTTGAAATAAATTAGGTTCATTGAAGAATTCCTCCTACCACACAGGAATAAATATCTTTAGAAAGTCATCCTTTGCCATTTTCTTAAACTGTCCAATACTTTGGAGAAACAATTTGAATATTTTTATGCCTGTTCTCAGTAATGATTATCATTCTGCCAACAGGACACCTAACTTGTCTAGAGATCACACTATAGAAAAAAAAAAGCATAAAGACTCTGAATTTTCAAGTGGAAATAAAGGAATTATTCCTATTTTTGCCTCAAATATTTCTAATGCTAATAACATGTTTTTCACAATGTATTTCCCTCTGCAGTCATCACAGTTCTCAGGCATTATGTAAGCTGCACTGTATTCCCTGCCACACAATCAATTGAACAAGCCCATCATAGTTATAAATCAGAAGTGACATGATTAGAAAGCACTCACAGAGCAACAGTTCCTATCTAACATGCTGCAACCACAAAACACAATCGTATCAAAATTCCCCATGGTACTACCAAGGCATAGCACGCTGCTACCAATCTCCAGGACTCTTTTCCCCTCACTTTCTGATGACCCACCAAAAGTCTCTGCTGATAAACCTATAAATGATAAATCAATGTTCCAGGGTGCTGTAGAAGGCCCATTTTGAATTTAAAGCTCAACTGCCAGCAATACTGGCTTAGTAAATTTAAGCTACCTGAGAACTCCCTAGTTTTCCATTGATTTATTAATACAAAAACTACAGATGTGACAGGAGCTAAAATGAACAGGATTAACATTCACCTTTCAAGCGATCAACCTTCAAGCTGAGGATTAAGTAATGAAGGGGGGTTAAGTTGGTAAAGAGCTGGATTCTGTGGATTTCACATACCTGTTACCGGTGTAACCTGACATCATCCAGCACTAAGGAGTTCTCAAGGCACAAAAAAAAGCTCATTTAAGTCCTGTTCTTCCCAATTCTGAAACAGGATTCCTATCCTCACTTGCAATGTTTAAAGATAATAATTCCTCTGTTAAATTGTCTTTAATGCAACAGCAACCAAAGGCAAACACGAAAACTGGGCATGAAGTATCCCCCTCATTCTGGAACAATGATTTTAGAACTAGCAAAAGACCAAAGCATGTAACAGTAAAACCAACTCGCTGTACTTCCAGCCAAAACTGAAGGGGTGCAGATAACGCATGGGCCTGCTGCCATCTCCTGGTAGTTTAGAGGTAAAACCGTCACAAATACTAACAACTTTTCCTCTAGAAAAATGTCAGGTCTTCGAAGGAAGGGAAAAAAAAACAAACAAGAAAAATATACCATTTCATGTTCTACAGAAGGAGCTTTCAAAACTCTCAAAATCTACAAGAAATCATTTCACTGTACAAGGTAGCCACTACCTGGACATAGCTAAATGGGGTTCAAGCTAAATGGAGTTCTAACATAGGCTTAAGTAAAGAAACATCAAAGCTCTTTTGTTTTATAAAAGAAATAAGTACTCACCCGAGTTATTCTAATCTCAAAACACATTCAGAAAATTAATTGCAAAAATTTCCACATGGTGCTCAAAATCAAATTAAGGAAGTTCCTTTGGGAAGCCTACTCATCATATTAGATGCTATAGTGCAGATTATTGGCCCATACTGATGCATTTTAATATCCATTTCGTTTTTCACGAATACTTGAAGTTCAAGACAATCTTTCACAGTTGCACTACTCTCGTGCCTTTGGTGAAGGACACAGCATTGGTATTTGTAATAATATTCCATGGTTTAGGTTTTAAAAATAGGATTAGCCAACTTGAAAAGAAATTTTACTTTGCCAGCTGACAGGAGGTACCTGTACTTATCCTGCTAAGTTTAATGCCACAAAGACTGTTGAAGCTTTCATTTCATAGACTATTTTGTTATGCTGGAGAGAAGAGACCTGTCCGCATCCTGAAGGTTAAAAAATAAATAAATAATGGGAATGAACTGTACAAGTGGAATACGTCTTCTAGTATGCTGAATGACTATGGGAATGTGACCTGGCTTGCCTTAAAAAAAAATTAAGGCATACCAGTGATTTGGATTGCCCGTGGTTCCCTGACAATTGCCATGGGGAAACAATCATTAAATGTTGCAGCAAAGCCAAGCTAAATAGGGAACATTTCCTTTCACAGAACAAGAATCAAAAAAATTGTGTCGTAACATCAAGCTGTAATTGAGAAACCGAACAATGACTGAAGAGTTGTAAGATGCCTAAATTAAATCCAACTGGGATTTCACATTCCTTATGAAAATGAAGGTTTTATGATGAGATAATTAAAGCAAGGATAGCCAATCCTTGGTGTGCCAGAACATATAACTTAGCCTGTCATCTGGGATCGTGGGAGTCCCTCGGAGTTGGTCAGGAAGCAGCCTGTCACACACCAGCCACTCATGCACAGTAGTCTCCCTGGCAGAGCCCCAGAGCCCTCCTCCTGTCTGCTGCTGGACATTCCCTAACCATAAATTAGAGGCTATGGAGTGTGGTCACTAACATGAAGAAGGACTTGTGTGCCTGTCCCCATCACCCCTGGCCGGGCCACGGTCAGGTGGCAACTGCAGCTTAGTTACAGCACAGACAAAATGCAAAGGTGTTGGGGAATTTTTGTGGGGTACAGGGGAGCACATCAGGGCAAAAACCAGTGCTAACCACAACACAGAACCAGGGACAGAGAAGTGACCCAAAACTCTGAAATGCCACGTGCAGGAAGCTTAGAGTTTTAACAGAGGTCACCAACCACTCTCAGTGCCTGCCAGGTGAATCTTGTGAGAAGTAATGATGAAGCAATTAAGTCTGTAATTGATAAACACATCCACCTGTGTGTGTCCAAACCATCCAAACTGAAACACCGTGAAATTAAACATGGTAAACCAAGAAACACTTAGATTCCTTTCTTCTGCCTGGTTTTAACTGTAAGACAGCTAGAGGAGAAATATATCAAATATTAACCGAAAGCTCTACTATTCTGGCCTGGTCTCATGCTTTCAAGATCTTTTATTTATCAAAAAAATAAGCATCTCTCCTAAACTAAAATAGAAAGAAGCCAAGTGTAGAAAAAACCCCAGAGGGTTGAGACCATTTTGGGATAAATAAATAAAAGCACCATAGTACATAAGGTTTTAAGCAAGACAGCTGATATTCACAGCAATCCAACTTCCAAAAGCCAGGCATCGGATGAAAAATGCTTCCATTATCATGGCCTTGGAAACACGCCACTCTTACTCAGAAAATATCTTATTCAGAAGACTTATATATAACACAATCACTAGTGAACAAGACCCAGAACAAACTTCCCTTGGTTAAATTAAATTATTCAGATCCTTTCAGACCTTCAGCACGTGACTTCAGGACTACACCATTTGTTTTAATCACAGCAGCCTGAACCCTGAGGCAAACCATACTTCCTCTTGGATCAAAACTGGAACCAAGAGAAAGCCTTAGCTTTTGCAAAAAAGTGTTTTATTACAACAAAATGAGCAATCACACCATCAATTCACTCTCTTAGCAGCTGGCCGACTGCACCATGTAATGACCACATGGTTTTTATCCTCAGTATAAATATTTCTGTTTTGAATGTAACTTCATTCTAAGACTGTTCAATTTGTTTCTTACAAGGGTAATATTGGTATCTAACACAGGTATGCCTTAGATGATAATACCAGATAATGCTTTGGAAAAATGCATGGAAAAATTCGGGGAATGATTTCATTTGCAGCTCTTCTGTGCCCAGGAAATCAAATGATTTTCATTTTCTTGCCTATTACTGAATGTTATCAGCTAATTAGCTGGCCACCTTGTTAATATTCCAGCAGACAGTAATTTCCCCTCTTCATATTATTAACATACTTCAACATTTACTTGTTTTGCTCAGTCTCTCTTACCTGTCAACCTCCGCCAAAGCCTCCTCCAGGTGACAGCCACTGCTGGTTGCAACATCTTCCTTGGTCTCCCTGCAGTAACAGGACTGAAGCTGTTTGACCAAGTAAATCCCCTTCACCGAGGCAGCCCAGCAACCCAAATGCCTCTTAACCTCTATTTTCTTTCTTTTTTTTTCTGGGAGTTACTATGGATTGAAAGAAAAATTGTGTTTCATCCCGCTTTACCAGATTCTCCCCACCTGCCTCTTCACAGTGCTTGCAGAATAATATTTTTATTTGAAACAGCTACTGCATGACTTACACCATGAAAGCCACCAATAAATCATAAATGAAGTGTTTGCTCAATTCGTACCTGGAAAGTACCATTTTTAGGTTCATTAAGGTCGAATACATCCAGGCAAGCGTTGAAAGGGAACTTCCCGCACCATTCCCACGGCGGAGCTCCTCACTCGCTCCACCCCCGCTCCGCGCCCCCCTCAGCCCCGCCCACAGGCGTAACAGCACCGGGAGCCGGCGGGGAGTTTAACATGGGGGGAGAAGAACTTTCCTTCCCCGCAAGCAGCCGCGGGATCCTGCAGAGTTGAGCTCGTTTTCCACGGATAAGGAGCACCGGGAATGGTGATTCCCAGGAGGGAGAGCCGATGGGGTTCTCTGAGGCGGCGCGCGCCCCCCTCAGCGCGGCCGCGCGCGCGCGGGAAGGGGCGGGGCCGGGGCGGGGCGGGGCCGGATTCGAACCGGGCGGCGGGGAAGCGGCGGCCATGGCGGCCCAGCAGCAGCAGCTCGGCCGGGAGCCCCAGGGCATCACCCTGCGCGGCAGCGCCGAGCTCGTCGCCGAGTTCTTCTGTGAGGGGGCCGCGGGGACCGCGCTGGGAGAGAGGGAGGGAAAGAACGAGGGCGGGAGGGAAGGTGAGGGGCTGGGAGGCCGCGTCTTGTGGGTCGATATGGCCGCCGGCTGGGGCGTGTGACGGAGAGGCTGTGGTAACACATCCCTTTGCCTCTTCGTCTAAATCGCGCAGCCTATGGAATCAACAGCATCCTGTACCAGCGGGGCATCTACCCCCCCGAGACCTTCACCCGCGTGCAGAAGTACGGGCTGACGCTGCTGGTCACCACGGACCCCGAGCTGGCCAACTACCTCAACAACGTGACGGAGCAGATGAAAGGTGCGGGCTGGCGGCGGGGCCCTCCCGGCGGCGGGGCCCTCCCCGCGGTGTCCCTGCCGCTGTCCCTCGCCCTCTAAGCGACTGCCGTGGCTTCTTGCAGAGTGGCTGTACAAGTGCATCGTGCAGCGCCTGGTGGTGGTCATCTCCAGCATCGAGAGCAGCGAGGTCCTGGAGCGGTGGCAGTTCGACATCGAGTGTGACAAAACCGCAAAGGATGACAAGTGAGTACCGCGGTCCTGCCACTCCTGCGCTTCCCTATCCCGAGTACCGGTGCAGGCACAGCATCAATGCCATGGACTTGCTCCTTCAACATTTCTCAGTGCCCTGCCCTCTGTTTGTCTGCAAACCAGTCATTATATGGTTGAACACACAAACAATAATAAAAGGAGACCAGCTATCGCTTAACTTTTTCTAAGGACTTAAAAGTGTCTCTGCTACTCTAAAAATACTGCAGCAAACAGACTAACAGAACTTAACAAAGAGAACTGTATTTAGAGGAAACTGTCAGCACAGTAAAAGTTTTTCATCTTAGCAGAGTTTTCTTATTTTTCCAGTGGACCACGAGAGAAATCTCAGAAGGCAATTCAGGATGAAATTCGCTCTGTCATCAGACAAATAACTGCCACAGTAACCTTCCTGCCACTCCTGGAATCTGCCTGTGAGTATTCCAAACTGCACTAAAGAAATCAAACACTTTTGAAAAACCTCAGTACCTTTCCAACTTTAGAAAATATTTTCTGGTTTTCTGAGGCTTTTTAATTATTGCACATCATGTACCATCACGTTTGTGAGACGGCAGTTTGTTAGACTGAGATCAGGAGAGAACTTGGGGTGGCTTAACAAACTTGACAAGTTAGTATGTATGCCCTAAGGAATACAAGTTTTCATGAATAATTTGTTCATATGAAGTGCTGTACAGAGCCCAGCTCCACAGCATTTTAAAGTTTAAAAAAAATTTACAACACTCACTTGAGAAAACTAAAATGGCCTCACATGAATATAATGGGGTTTTTTCACATAACTAGTATCAGTATAACTTCTGAAAACCCTGGTCCTTGTCTCATGTTCTAGAAGATGCACGTCAAACTTGCCATCTCGTTACGGTGAATTTGTTCTCCCTTGCTCCCAGGTGCCTTTGACTTGCTGATATACACGGACAAAGATCTGGCAGTGCCAGAAAAGTGGGAGGAGTCAGGACCACAGTTCATAGCCAATTCAGAAGAGGTTCGGCTGCGTTCCTTCACTACCACAATCCACAAAGTCAACACCACGGTGGCTTACAAGAAGGATTCTGTTCCCTAAGATGCAGGGGAAATTCTGGGTGTGTCAATATCCTGTCATCTTGTATAGTTTCTGTCCATCATGCAGCTAAGCCATGAACACATCATTACTGTCCTCTTGAAGTATGACACAAAGACAACATGCCTGTCTGTGATAATGTGACACTAGACCTAAGCTGGCATCGTTTTTAAAGAGGTTTTAAAAAGGTATTCATGGTGATAGTTCAATTCTTACTTTACTGTATGAGCTAAACTAATGGTGTGTTAAACCACTGCCTCTGCTAGAAAAACTGCCTGAATCTAGGATTAGCTGCTGGAACTGTGTTCATATCCTGTAATTTTGTATTTTAGAATTATTTGAAAACTGCCTTCTGTTAGCAGTTTAAACTTCTCTGTAGCAACTAAAAAAATCTCATTCCTAGTGTGCCAGTTCTCATGTTAAAAGCCTGGGCTGTTTTATTATTAGAAATAACCCTAAAATGAATCAACCAAACAATGCTTGTACCTCTCTACAATGGAAACAGCTCTTTATCAGGAAAACTTTAAATACATGAAGCCTTGTATTTTAATGACCGCTGGGCTCTAGTTATGGGGTCGGAGTTGTTCTAAGTCTGTGCGTTTGTAGTGTCTGTCCAGCATTTTCTATGTTTGTATTCTTGTTTTACAGAATAAAGCTTTGTTTTATAGTGTTCTCTAATTCAGAGTCTGCAGTCCTTCGCACTTCAGATGGTTTTATGAATGCTACATCCTAGTTTATAATTATCACACAAGTAACACCCAAAAGGCATCCTCTTTGTGTTGGTACTTAACTGTTTTCTTCCTGACTCTCCAACTAGTGTGGAGTCCATATGAAATCCATTCATGGGTTAACAGTTTGCCCCACCTAAGTCTTCAAATAACAATATTAGTAGTCACAGTGACCTAATGATTAAGCACAGTGCCTTCCAGATTTGTTAAACAGCACAGGACGCTTCAGATGTTCTTACCCGTTTTTGTAGTGGAAGAAATTAGACTTAAAACACTGGAACTTTCAGACTCTTCCATAGTTTTGTTCACTTCCTTCAGTAAATTCCTTCCAGCCAGAGTGTTAATTCTTGTCTTTTCCATTCTTTTACAGTCACATAGGACTTTCAGTTATAATAATATAACTTCAAAAGTTTATTTAAAAATCATCGATTACATGTACCCCACCCCACAACTGTATTACAACCTTTTTGGGCTTTCCTATTTCCAGGAAATAATTCTCTCTAGCAGTCCCAATCTAGAAGTAAAAAAAAAGGCAGTCTTCTGTAAACCAGGAGCAGAAAAATCACCTTTTTTTTTTTAAATAAATACACTCTAGGTACTTAAAACATTACATTATTCACTGCTAGGGCTTGTGCTGCAGTAACAGAAGAATATATGGTCTTTCCTTTTGCCTGTCAGCACAACTGTGGTGACTGCACTACTCTTCACCCCTAGAAGCAGGTGCACTTCGAAGAGTGAAGTCTGCAGTAGTGAGCACAAAAAACCACTTATTTTACAGAGATGCAAAAGTCAAATTGCTCCTGCACCAAACAGAATTTATCTTCTTCTTTAAGAAGGGCCAGCCCAAAGTCCATCTCCATCATCATCTCTGTATTTCTTCTTTTATAGAGGCACCAGCAGTCAAGAGAAGTAGTAGATCATTGCATGTAGGTAATGTCCATGAAAGGTACATGTGAAAAGGAACAGGTCATAGATCCTGAAGTTTTCACAAAAACCCTGCAGAAAAGTAAAGAACATAAACAAGAAAGTCATATTAACCTCCCAGGAACCAATCCTTCATGGAGGTGTCCAACAGCATGTGCTGACTCCTGATGGGACCCATACTCTTGATTAGTTTCCCCTCCTCTCAGGGTCACTACAGTAGAGTGACAGTCAAAACCAAGGGAGGCCCTGTCATCTCCAATGGCAGTCTGGTTGTCCTTAGGAAAGGGAATGAAGGGTAAGACTCAGAATTAACCCAGCAGGCACTGCTCACCTGACTAGTTGAGCTGACGGATGAGCTGGTTGATTGCATCACCTCTGTAGCCAGGCTTGCCCATCTCCTTGAGGAAACCCACTCTGTTCCGCGATGCGTGGCGAGCCACCGACAGATGGAATGGCCACAGAAAGCTGGTGACTCTTTTGAAATACTTCCCAGTTGAGTAGATTTCATGAATAAGGTCTTCGAGGCAAATGATACCACAGACCCCTGCAGGAACAAAGAAAAAGTCCAGCTATATCATCTTTCCTCACACTATTCCTGAATTGCCAGTCCTCCAGTTTGGCGAGATTTTGTCTCTCCCCACCCTTTCAGGTCAGACTGTAAACTCTCAATACCTAACTCTTTCCTCAGTTTTCTCACCCTCTTCCTCACCTAAATGTTCCTCTATCAGCATGTTGTCTGTCAGAGGCACCCTCTTTTTCTTGATCTTGGCTTGGCCCCGTTTCAGGATGAGCTCTCGTACAGACTTCAAGTTAGGCTGTCTGTGCAGAAACAAAAATCAGGTACTGTAACAGAGAGACACAAAACAGAGGGAAGCCCCATTCCACTTCCTTGTGCAGAGGTAGGAAAGTAACCAAGTTATGTTGAGAACAATGAGAAAAGGGATGATACCAAGTTTTAGATACAGAGCTGATTTAGTTTTGACCATTACTAGAAAAGTAAAGGATCTGTGATAGCAGCTGGAGAATCCAATGAGCCCCAGGTAATGGGAGGGGTACGTACCCCCACGCCACATAAGGCTCCACGATCCGCAGCATCTTCAGCGACAGCGGGCTCAGCTTCACAAATACCCCCGTGTAATTCTTCCTCAGCCGCAGCAACTCAATCACTCTTTTCACCCTCTTGGTCACTCCCTTAATACTGAGGAAAACAAAATTTAGTAGTAACCACATTTCTCTAATATGGCAACCAAAGGCCTCAGATCACCTGCAAGGAACCACGTCTGAGTAGACTCTACTGCCTTGGTGTAGAAATGACACAACGAAGGGTAGCAACAATGAAGGAAGGAGTAGGGGAAGGTCCTTACTCCACAATCCTCACGACGAAGGCCAGTTTGCTCTCCTGAGGTGCTGCTGCCTGCCCAGGCCTCTGCTCCATGCGCCTCAGCCTGGTGTCATCCCGGCGTTTGCGCCACGAATCCCGAACAAAGGTCTCCAGGCGCCTGAACTGGATCTGTTTCCCCCTCTGCTGCTACAGACAAAAGGAAAACAAAGTGTCACCCATCCCAGCCCAAAAGGCCAAATGAAATGCAGAAGCAGTGAACAATGTTCTTTCACCTTTGGAAGCAGTAACAAAATAAATTTGATTATCTAAGCCCAGGGGAGACAGAACTGAGGAACAATACATTCATTTACACACAACTATTTATGAACAGTGAACAGAGAGTTTTTCCCCAGGAAAATATAAACTAGGAAACAAGACCCAGGATACTTCTAGGCATAGCTACACACACAGCTCAGCAATGGCTGGGAAAGCCAGAAACAGCATGTGGGTAAAACAGATGCTATAGCAACAACCTAGTGTGACTCAAAATTACCCTCCAACAGAAGATAACTGCATTCAAACTCTTTTCTCAGGCACACATGCAAAAAGTATTTTCAAACATTCAAGTAACTATTAAGTATTGCTAATTTAAAAACAGAATGTGTAGTTCACCTGATAAGAAGTCTTTTCATTATTACTAGGAAATGTGAAGCTCCTTTTTAAAATTAAACATGTTTAAATGCCTCTCCTTAGCTTAGGAATGACTACATCCACCTAAGTCATAGTGTTTTCTCATACGAATAGACTTGAAAATGTACAGCATTACACAATTATATTTAAGATACAACTCAACTGGTTAAATTAGCAGGCCTTTTTAAATTAAAGAACCTAATGTTGTGTTTCTTCTGTTCTATTTCACCTTGTAAATCACCCATGAAATTGGCTTGTATTTTCAAAGCAGGGAGACCCAACCAAAGTCTTATCACTTAAGATTCTCATTAGAAAAGTTACCTTAGTAATTTTTCTAATGAGAATCTTAACGAGTGGCTATTTAACATTACTGCTTATGCCTCCACTTCCACCTTCGAAATGCTGCAAGTCACCGATGCTTTTAAAAACGTAAACATGGTATCAACAAAAATGGCAGGAGTTTTGCACATAATCCCACCAGATTCAGTGGGAAAGCTTTAAAACAGACACCTACTGCATTAGCTGGGGTAATGGTTCTGGGAAGCAGAATAGGTTTCACATTCGGAATTAGAAAGGTCTGCTGTGCTCTGCCAGTCTGGAAATGGCACAGCGTGCACAGGGAGCGTCTGCACTACCCCACATGCAGAAAAAAGCTTCATCACGACCTGTGCTGCTCTAACTGATAAATAACTCCAAATGCGCCCTCAGAAAAGAACGGTTTCCAAGCAGGGTTACAACACAAAGGTGGGTTCAGACGCTGAATTCCCAGGGCAGCACAGACAACTCAGCAGCGCTGCAGTTTCCCGCATGTGGCTGCAAACACCTGATAACCACTGATGCAACAGGAACAACTCACAGTCTTCCATATACTTCTGTTTCAGTGTAATAATCTGGAAAGTTCTGTCCTCTTTACAAGGCTCAGAGACACACGGAGAAGGTGTTGAGGGACCCAAGCTCCCCTGGAACGTAACCCCGAGGTTGATGAGGATGATCCCTGCCCACCCGCGGCGCTCGGGCACCCCCTCGCTAAAGGGCCCGATCACTCGGATCATTTCCTAGGAATTTCAAGGAATAGCGATTCCTTCTTCGGGAGGACGAACTGGGGCTGCATAACCAGGCTCTGCCGGGAGCCGCCGTACCTTGCGCTTGTTGAGCAGCGCCTGCTTGGCCTGGGTGGCCTTGATGGCCAGGTACGCCTTCCTCTTCTTCAGCAAGTTCTCCGGCACCAGCGGGATCCGCCGCTTCGGCCTGCGGGCGGGACAAGCCGGTCACATTCCGGTCACATTCCGGTCACATCTCGGTCACATCTCGGTCACATCTCGGTCACATCCCGCACCCCAACCTCCCCGGGCCGCCCCCAGCCGGGTGGCCGCGCGGTGCCCGCGGATGGTGGCGGATCCCGCATTCCCTCCCTCTCTCCCTCCGTGCCGCACTCACTCCTCCAGCTCCGCCATCTTGCCGGCTGGCGGCCGCGCATGCGCGGGGGCGGGGGGGGGGCCATGGCCGCTCCCCCTCAGGCGCTGCTCGGCTGCCGCAGGGATCTCGGAGCGCCGGGAAGCGCCTGTCCCGGAGGGCGGGGGACGCGCTGCTGGCCGGCGCTGTGCTGGCCCAGGGGGACCCACACGCGGCGAGCCCGGGAGAGGAGCGGACACGGGGACACGCGGTGTGACAGCCGGGTCACCCGCAGGTGGTGCCAGAGCCTCACGCTCAGGTGGGGTGGGGCTGGCGTTGTGTGGCCGCTGTGCTCCCTCCGGTTCGCCGCGCAGGGCAGAGGACGGATAATTATGTATTTACACCCCGAAATAATTTTAATTTACACCGACCACAGTGTCCTCTCACCAGCGGGGAGCTCCAGCGTCCCAGTGGTGCCCGGGTTTCTCTGCTCACCTCAGTAGTGCTGCAAACCTTTACAATACTTTAAATGAGTCCACTTCTGTTTTGACACCTAAAGCGTGAAAATCTGTATTTAGGAACTCGATCCCAAACGCCAGGAAGAGCACAGCCCTGGGTGAGCAAACTCAGCTCCCCATCAACTTCTGGATATAAGACGTAAAGCAACGAGCTTATGAAATAAATATTCTGAAACTTTTCCCATAAATTTCAAATTTCACCATGGCTTATAAAAATAGCTGGAATCCCTGGCAGCTCACAACACAGAAAGTGGCCGATTTAAATCTACACATGAATGTGCTTTGTTTAACAGGAGCGAAATGCAAGCAGGCTCTCGGGTGTTCATTATTAATGGCAAGGAAACAATACGTAAGTAAATATTTGAAGCGCTGTCGCTATGAAATTTCTCCCCGCACAGCAACACTCCTAGGCTGACTCGTTAAACTTTAACCAGTAGTTACACTGTTTTAATGAATGGATATTCCAATGTCCCTGTTTGCAGGGATACCCAAGGAAAGCGTTCCCACTTTCCTAGACAGCAACTTGTTGTACACTGGCCTTCAGTACTCCGAACTCCTGCACCCAAAATTTTAGGACTCTGATTCCAAAAGCCAGGTCAAGAGATGAGATGAAATGTCAGAAAACCATGAAACTTCTTGCCTTATTTTCTAATTCCATGGGTATAAAACCCCATTAAATTAATTTTAAATCCCACAAAATCTTTTTCGACTCTGTGTGCAGTCTCAAAACAGCAAAAGGGCTTGAAGTCCATCAGTCTCATCATTGAACTATGCCCCAGTCTGAAATCTTTCTGTAATAAATTCCTTATAAAAAGAGCCAAAGAAATTAAATTTTGTTTATTTCACCAATGATCTAATCTTGGGAATATTTTAATAAGGAAAGTACCTTGTGATCTTAAATTTTGCCCATTTTCAGATCTTTTAAGGAAAAAGTTTACACAATTTGGAAAGATGCCCAGGAACTACTCCATACACACACAAAACAATAATTAATAGACAGAAAAGGTGGGTGATCCAAGACTTTCCATCACAAAAACAGCAATCATATGGAGATAGACTAATATTTCATAAAAATATTTTTGAAAAACACTATTGATAGATGCATGGGTTTTTTCTTCTCAAAATAAGCTTCCTCAGGATGGGCATTTTTGTCAGAAATCCTGCAAATTCCCTGCAAGAGGAGCAATCTGGGTATAATGAAGACACGTGGATGTCACCAACGCAGATGTCTACCCTCAGTTAGTGGCACCTAACATGTCAAACTGAAAAGGCTAAAAAATAAAACTTGTCTTTGTGTCTCCCTGGAAAAAAAACTGAGTAGGGCAAAACAATTCATTCTTTAGTTGAACTAATTTACCAGCATTAATGGAAAATATTCCAGTTTCAAAAGCTCAATTTTACAATAACTATTGTGAATAATTCCTTGGAAGAAAAGCAGACTACTAATAAAGCCCTGGCACTATTCGCAATTATTGTCCCTGGAAATTATATCTGGAGTTTTAAGTTACAAATATTAAATTACAGATTTATATCTGTCAGAATGTTCTGACATGTTCTAAAAGAGTGGTGGTACCTATTTACAAGTTTCCAAAGTGAAACATTTGTAAGAATTAAAATGTAAACTGATTTTGTTTTATTTCTAATGCACTTGTAAAAGCCTGGCTAATGAACCTGAAATAGAAAATTTGTTTTTCAATTACAATAAACAGCAATGAAAATAATTTATTTTTCAGTCTTGTCTATAAGAGAGTGCACAGAGTAGCTGCAAATTGAGTGTACAACAAATTTAATTGTATCTTTAAAGGAAAGTGGAGGTAAAAATAGACATCATCATATGTGGTCTCCACAGGTCTCCATGACCTCTCTCCTTCTTCCACAGGGATGAAAAGCTGCATTTTATTTGGGAGTAAGACTGATTCAATTATGCCTGAGATGAAAGACAGTGAGAACAGAATAGGAGTCTTTCCCACACTCTGTAATTGGGAATCCTACCTCCTACTAGATTACTTTTTAATTGAACCTTGGAGTTAATTATGCCATCTTGTGGAATCATATTGATAAGTACACCACAGCATAAACTATTCATAAAAATACTACAGACTGGGGAGCCATAAAACGACATGGAATGGAATTACCTAATTAGGAAGTTTATCATGTCAGTGTAGACAACTTAATAGGAGAGGCTTTGTATAGACAGCTAAAGCTCCCCGTCCTAAATGTCAGTGATTCTGATACAATGGTAGTGGGTAGTGGACAATGACTTTTACTCCTTTTTTCAAAAAAGAAAGCATTTAATTATTTTATTTTATGGCTCTGGTTACTGACACAACTACTTAAAATCCTTTTGCAAGTTCAGTTTTGGAGATGAGGGAAACAACAAGCAGCTGTTGTTTCAGCAGAACAGCAATCAAAAAAGTATTAAAATATCTCAAGTGAGAAGTGACCTGCAGTAATTAGTGTAAGATCACAGCAGAGTAGTTTCACTGGTTCGTAGCAAGGTTGAGCCCTGAAAGAAGCTGTGGCCCTGAATGCTGTGACAGTGCACAGCAGTAGGGCTGTAAAGGTCCTCTCCCATTTTTCCCTGTTAATTTATGCAGGGAAAGTTCTGATTGGAACATTTGATTTTGCCTGCAATTATTAGTGACAACTGCCCAGTCAAGATAAAGCTACAGAGCATTGGTATTTGGCCAGGAAATACCAGGCAGGGAAACACAGAGCCTGAGAGATGTAAGTGGTCACCTGTAGCTTTACCCCAAGAAAGGGGCTGTGTCCCTACACACAGCAGAAACAAAGGAAGGGAGGAGGTAGTTGCAGGACTTTCCTCATGGCACAGCAGAAGATGTTATAAAGCTGAGTGGTAAGGCAGCGAGAGAGCAGATAAAACTCAGTAAACAGAAGTGCAGCAATGATTCACAAGTTTTTGTATGAAATGATGGGCTCAAGGCTAAATAATAAGCTTGGGAGTAGGATTTCGGGATTATTAGACATAGATAAAAATATCAGCTTAATGCTTAGGACAACAGAACAGTAATTGAAAATTATTAGGGAATGGGTAAAGAACATAGCAGAGACTGATTCCACAGTGTACCCTCTCACACCCACATTTTGGATGCTCCAGCTTTGGTCAGTCATCTTTCTTCCATTTGTCCATCCCATACCTCCACCCACCTTTCCCCAAGATGGACTTGGAAGAGGTTCAAAGAAAGAAGATCAAACACAGGGATTGCTTCCATGTGTGGAGCAGTTACATGGACTGGACCTGCCAGCTGGGAGAAAGGTGTCTGAGGGAAGATAAAATAGTCGGTAAAATGATAATTGCTGGGATAATTGCTCCCTCTTTCTTTCAGCACAAGAGGAAGGGAACCTCAGATGAAGGTGGCAGGAGGCAGGCTCACAACAAATAATGTGGTTTTTTTCAGCACATGAACTTGTAGTGAAGACCCAGACCTCTTAGCCACTGGAGGAGTTACACATCCCAGCCATGCATCCCCACCCACCTCCCCTCCTCCCCAGTGGATCTGGCCTTTCTGCTAGCTCAGCTCTAAACTTTCCAGTCAACTGAGATCTATCTCACATTGTATTTGTCCTTGCTATTATAGCACAGCACTAGAAAAGGCAGACAGACATCAGTTTCTTTGCCTGCATACAGAAGGGCTCATTTAATCTGAATTCAAGCCCTTCTCCCCTGTTCACCTGCACTGCATCCCATGTGGCCTTTGAAGTCCATTCTTTCCAGTCTTCAAAGAGCTTTGGATAAATGAATCCTGTTCCTGCAGTGCTCTATTATCAGCACTGCCTAAAAGCTAAAAGGATGAGGCAAATTTGCCAAAAACCTGAGGAGAGGTGGAATAAATAAGAAGGGAATCAAGGAGCAGTGTAGCTCCAGGTAGCACTGTCTGGACCACCTGCAGCAAGAAAAGCCCCATTGCTTGGTTCCAGCAGCTTGGAGCATCATTGTCCAGTTGTAACAGTGATCAGTCAGCTGACAGATTGAGGCTGTGGGGGCACTCCATCACCTGGAAAAAAGGGGTATGAGGGGAGAGCCTCAACAGGAATAAACCACAGAAATCCAAAGCAACTGTGCTGCTTCTCTGTGCAGTGCTCAGCAAGACTTGATTCTTCCCTGAGAGTTTTCCACAACCCCTGGCAGGATCAAGGCCTTTCTATATCAGATGCTGTGTTCTCACATCTGAGAGAGTTTCTGACCCAAGAGGCTTCCTTAGGGAGAGCTAATAAAGGAAAACTAGGTCCTATTTCTAAACCAGTCAGCAGGATAACAAGCCTGTCTTGCTAGTTTTAATTTTCTATACACATATTAATTATACTGTAAATTATTTTTGATATATTGTATAGAAAAAGTAAAAGATTCCTCATCTTTTTTTCCGATTTTTTAATAGTAAGAATAAGCTTCTTCCTGTCAGTACACAAACCCAGTAGTGAAAGAAATCACTCGGGTGCAGGTGTGCTTCAAACAAATGTTAATTATCAAATAATTGTCAAAATGTTAATTCTCAAAACAGTATCTCCTTCACTGGCATCTGACACACTGCAGTTGTACCTGAAAAATGCTGACAAACACGTTATTTTTTTCTTTAAACCAATTTTTTCAAGGCACTGCCTAATATAAGAGTTGGTGCTATGTGATGAGGCAGAGCTAATTAGGCAGGTAGGTTTTATCAAAGAAGAGAAGGCTCTTAAATCTGTGGCAGAGGGAAGGACCTGACCTATTTTGTGCACGTCCTGGTGCTTTCATTTCAGGTGTTTTCACAGTCTACCTAAATTCCCCATATAGCCAACATAGAAAGGCTTTGTGTATTTTCATACTGCTTAATTTAATTGCTTTAACTCAGGTTTCAGTATTCCTTGTCGAAGAAAAATCATTCCTCACAGCCTTTTAGACAGGAGATGGAAATGAATACCTTCAAACTAAATCTGTTCCCAAATCTTGAAATCTCTATTCAGAAACACTTTAATACAAAGAAATAATGGGAAATGATGGCTTCTCCATCTCCCGTTCTCTTGAGCTCCAGACTAGCTCCCTTTCTGGGAGATAAGCTTGAATGAAAACAGGTTATCTGCAGGATTCAGCACAGAGCTAACAAGGTGCAGAGTAATGGCTTGTCAGAATGCACTGCTGCAATGTGATCCCACCGCCGGTGGGGCAGGAAGAGGTGCCTGTGCCAAGGCTGCGGCTGGAGCTCAGCTCCAGGGATTTACCACAGCTGTTTCCAGCTCCGAGCAGGGCAAGCCCTGGCACTCTCACCTCCTTCCCTTTGTACCCTGATTTCTATGTGGAAAAAGTGGACATGCAGGGCAGGAAAGAGCCAGGAAACCTTCCTGCCACATCCTAGTGAGGCCTAAGGACTGCAGAGTACATTGCAGCACAGACCTGTATAGGCCAGGATGTGCTGTAGCCCCAGTATTTCATTTTAATCCAGATAAGGATTTAATTCAAAGAGGTCACTTCATCATGGATACTTCAAAACCTGGAAGGCACTGCTAGAATGCAACCCTGTTATCTGTTTGTAATGATCTGAAGACACCTAGGTTTAGTGGTGTTTTATTATTATTATTATGGATCACCCACCAGATGGTTTCAATAAAAATACTTCAGATGATGAATAGCGCATGAATTCCTGACATCACTTTAAAGGTTTGCTCTTCTGAATTTGCACTCTGGCAGTGCTCCCTTGGGCATGTGGTTTTTGGTTGGTGATTCTTTTCTCCAGTTTATAAGACACCACATCTACAAGCTGCTTTCTGAATAATCACATCTACCTTTGAAGTGTGGGCACTTCTGCCAGCACACAAAGGCACTTCCACTGCTTTCTCTTTCTACAAACAGGAATTCACTGGAAAATTAATGTAAGGTTTTCCACATGGAGCTAAAAGGGAAATTTGGGGGGTTTAGTGGAACAAACGGAAGTATTTTTTTCTTCATTCACACTAATTAAAATTAATATCACTTTGGCTCCAACTAACCCCACTGACTGTAAGGAAATGAGTAGTTCAGACCAGCAGCTCGCTGAGCTGAGATGCTGCTGCACATATGGTCCGCGTGATCACGGACTGTTCCTGAGAACAGCCCAGATGGGTTACACAAGCATGCAACAGACACAGCCATGCTTTAGCCTCACTTGTTGTTGTTATTAACTTGTTTGTCTCAATTTCAATCCGCTTCTAACTCTGAGATATTTGTCTATTGTCTACTTTCAATTTAGGCATAGTCTCTTCAGCTCGACTGTAATTCCTCAGTGCTTTCTCGGAGCCCCTCTTTTAATGGCACAAGTTTTATTATACAGAGAAGCCTGACCAAGAATTGTGTATCTTTAACAGACTTCTCCAAACATATCACACTCTTACTGCAGCAGTGGCATTAATAAGCGTTGTCACACCTCACAGTCCTTTGGGAAACTGCCTTATCTGCCAGTAAAACTTCTCTTCACATTATTTCCTAAATGGTCACTAAGAGTGTTTCACAAAAATACATACAACAGGAAACTTTCTTCCTGTTCTTTTTTAAACTTGATTTTGAATAGAAATATCTGTTTTGTTGTTTGTATGCTTGGAAGGTTCTGTGGCTGCTGCTCATGAGGTGTGAAATATTCCCTTTCATCCCTTCCAAATTCTATTAAAATCTAGTGCTTAAGTTGTTGTTCCCTTGAGCTTAACCCATTTAAATAAGTTTTAGATACTCATTTGGTTTCTAAAATTTATTATCCATCTCCTAAATCTCTTTCCTTGCTTTAGCATACCCTTTGGAAGACACATGCCCAGAATATATTAAGAAAAATAATTACCAGTGGTGCAAATGTAACAGTTTAAAGGCATTAAATGGGAATTACTGGGCTTCTGAAATGCAAAGCACACACCCATGCCAATTCTCCTGCTGGAGAAGATGGGATATAGGTAAGAAACTGGGGGAGGGTGTTGCTTTGTTAGCAATCCATTTTATGCCTGCAGTTCTAATGCTGGTGTTGGGCAGAAATTAAACTTGGTATCTGTAGCAGAAACTTTATTCATGAAGCATGAGAATATCAGCCACACTTTTGTACCTAAAAAATACCAGTAGCTTCTCATATTTTTTGTATTGTGGTATCTGAGCACTTCATAGAGATTTCACACTGTATTGACTGGAGAGACTGAATCAGAAATTCCACCACTCCTCTAGAGCTCCCCTGTCTTCCACAAGTGCATTTTAAGCTGAAATAGCAGCTTTGGCCACATGTTCTGACAGTGAATATTTTGCTACTTTCTGTCATCAAGTGCTGCATCTTTATTATGCTGACTGTAAAACGGGATAAAAAAGAGAACTATGCTAAATCTTAGTTTATATAACACTAATTTAATAGGGAGCTATTAAAGCACAGCTAAAATAGAAAAGTGCCCTTTAGCCCAAAACTTAATTTCAGCTGAATTCGTGTTCTTTCCAACATAACAGGAGGCCCATGCTAATTCTGTAAAAATGAACTTTTTAAGTTACACTTACTTATTAGTAGCATTTTCATTAGGACTGACCAAAAAAAAAAAGAAAAGAAAAAGAAAAAGAAAGCCTAAGCTTAAATCTTTAAGCAAAAATATTCCCACAGATATATTACTTGCCTAGGAAATTACTCACTCTTAAAAAGCTATTACTTGTTGGGATAGTCATAATTCTTTGTGATCTTCTCTTTTTTCATCTTGGTTGTTTTAAACATGCTACTTTTGAGAAGCTTAGTCTCTTGATTTTACTGAAATCTGAGTTAAGCAGTTCCTTGGGAGCGAATTTCCAAGGCAATAGGTGCCTTGGAAAATTGTTAAATTAAATACGTTAAATTAAGTGTATCTAACACAGGTGATGCCATGACCAACATGACAGTTGGACACAAAGATCCCATCTCCACAGGTGGGCAGTGAAATCCCAGCCTGTAATGAACAAATTTATTGCACACACTAGGTAAATATTTGTTGTACCAAGTCTCATAGTTGCTCCTCTATTATTTTTTTCCCCAATCTCATTAAAACTGGATTATGGCTTAATATTGCTTTATTGTCTGCACTTTGCCTGCACAACAGCACTGCAAGACTGTTACGTGAGATTCTGAAACTCTTTCACACTGACAGAGATGAAATGACCCTGAATTCTCGTGGGGGCAGAAAAAGAGAAGCAATAGATGACCACAGAAGCCTGGCAAGGATGAAAATGATCCTTGGCTTCAAAAGTGGGGCTGAAAATTCAAAAAGGGACCAAGGAAGAGTGGAAGAAATGCATCTTCACTTACCAAATGTTACTGCACCAAGCTAAGAAATCTTTGCAACAAAATAAGCACTGTCAAAGAGCTCTGTTTCTCCAGAAAAGGTCTTGACTTCTCTGAATGACTCGAGGGTTCACGTGCAGCTGAGGAAAAACCTGCTGTGGTGACCAGTTGTGTGCACTTTATCACCAGCTCTAGGAATTGCCCATAATTATGCTCTGCAAGTCAGTTACCATCAAGATAACAAACACATCCAGACATTAAACATGAACAGAGAGGCATCTGGGATCTTTGAAGAGACAGAAAATGTAATGTGATTAGAGTTGCTCTAAAGATAGCTATGAAAAAACTTCCTGTCTGAGAGGATTTTGCCCACATCTCCTACCAAGAATAATACCAAACAATAATTAATATTTCTGCAAGGCCTTTGGCCCAAGGAGCTTACAGAACAGAAGTGGAATTGCTTCCAGTTACCCAAGTTTTTGTTATGTTTTATGATCTGGGCCTCAAAGTCAATGCTCCAGTGTGAAACTGTGCCTCTTGGTGGGGCAGGATGGTGCTGACATTCATGTCACCCATGGGAAAATTTGGGAAGACTCTGCCTGACAGACAAGATGTCCATGATCATTCACCCACTATGATATAGTCCAAACTCTTTGGATTCCTACAGCTGGTGCACTGAGACCTGCTTCACCTTCTGTGCTTTTCCCACAGGAGTTAAAGGCTGTAAGAGTAAAACCCAGATTCAGCTCCTTCATCCATCTCTTCCCAGTAACCAAATTTCAAGTCTGAGCACACTCCTGTGGGCTGTTGTCTCTGTTTGAGAGCAAGTTAATTACAGGCACATTGGAAACGTGAGCAAATTAAAACCCTCTTGCTTTATACATTTGCGTCCTCTGGTCTGAATTTCCCGAGAGAAAATGGACAATTGAAACTGCACATAATTCCTTAGGAACTGCAAGTAGCCATGTGAGAGCTGTGTGAGGAGGCAGCCAGAAGCTTGTAAAGGAATAATTGAAAGGACTAACAGGGAGTACCATATGCTCACAACTTGGATCTGGCCACAGGCAGCACAGAGCATGCAACCAGGCCAGTAAGGATCACAGGTGCCAACAGCTCTAGGAACCAAAAGGATAAATCCCTAGGGAAAGAGTATCTATATCTAGAATATGGGCATCACTTGATAAGGGATCTGGACAGATGAGTCCTAGAGGATTTTGCTGCATCTGTGGAAGATATTTCTGTAAATCCAACTGTGAGCGGCTGGGGATGAATCAGGGATTGTTCCTCTGCCTCAGCCACCACTGTCTGCAGCCCAGTTTTTAAGCTAGAACACTCCACTTTTGTGGGGTTTGTGCTAAAACAACGACTTCTAAGTGTCACATTGACAATAAAGACATGTATCTTGCTCTGCTGCTGTGACAGGGAGTGATGGACTATCTGTGGGCAGCACTGCCAGAAGCCCCTGCCAGCTCAGCTTTTAGGGTCCCATGTGAGCTGAAAAGATGGTCCTGTTAGGGCAGATTCCTCTTGGGAAGGGAATCTTCTTCCAGCTCCTGCCCAGACACACCAGGGTTGTTCACAGCCTGGAAAAGAAGATTTATGCTCCTTCCCAGTAGCTTGCATGTTCTTTTATCTTATCATGCATCTAGAAACAACACACATGAAGCAATAAACTCAATAAAAAAAGCCAGGGTAAGGTCTTTACTCCTAGTATGTCCTTTTACTCAGAAATAAATGGTTCAACCCTTCCCAAAGTAACTGAACACCAAAGACAAAGCTGCTTTTGTGACAGCAAGTTCAGTGAAGACTCTTCTGGATACTGAATTCTCTTCTCTGAGCTCATAGCCAAGAACTGGGCAGGGGGAGAGCCTAAGCCCTGACTGTAGAGCAGAGGTAAAGCACTGCTTACCCACTATATAAGGAATAGATCTCCAGGCCTGCAATCTCAGCAAAAGGAGGGAGACATACTAATAAAGTACTATAAATACAGAAGTGTTTATGGGACATGTTATATAACACATCTCCTCGAGCTTTGTGCCTTCCCTGCGCTGACAAACACCACGAAACGTTTTATCCCTCTGCCTCTTTATATTAAAGGGAATCTAATTTTAAGAACAGAAACTGGGCCAGTGTCTTATGATTTCAAGCTATAAATTAGCATTCATATGAGCAAAGAGTTTGCATCGTGTTCTGTTTCTATCCTACCTTCCCTCCTCAAAATATTACGCATTTTTTTTTCTGTTTGCAGACTAATGCTGAAAGTAGCAGTAGTTCCACAATTTCAGAATGCATTTAAGAGAGAGAAAAAATATATTTTCCAAATGCATTAATTGGAGAAATACACCAAAAGGCTTAAGTAATTTTTATGATGGTTGAGGTAATAGATGGCATCTGCTTTTCTTTGCAAATAAATGTCAAGTAGCAAGCCTACGATCCTAAAAGATGTGAACAGCTGCTAACCAAAAAGAGGCCAGAAGTTGCAGTGGAATAAACTATTTTCTTAATAAGTTGCAAGGAAGACAGTCTGGCTTTGCCTGGTTCACATGAGATGATATCAGATCCCCATATAATCCTCAAGCTGAAAGAAAATGCAAATAGAGTGAAACCTCATCCCAATCCACCCAAAATAGTGAACACAGCAATGATGCTGCTGTCTCAAACACACCCAACTTCCACGATAAATATAAGACAATAACACATATGTTTTGGTACAAGAAAGGTTTCTGCCATTTTCTCCAGAAAGAGGCGTGTTCTGATAAACAGAATTTCTTCCTCTGGGCTTTAAGGACAGTTTGTGTAAATAGTTTGATTTATAGTTGCTGGGTCCTGTGCTGGAAAGGAAGAGAGGGCCAGTCACGTAGGAAGTAGCCAACAAAAAGCCCGTGCAGTGGGAGTGCATCCCTGGAGTACACGCATGGGAGGGAGCCAGCTTTGTAGCACTGTGAGAGGTTCAGCTGGCAGCACACCAGGAACATTTTGCTCCCAGCTTGGAGTGAGCATGGGAAGAGGTTGGAAAATAGAGCACCTTCACAAGATGTCATTTCTCATTGTAACTAAAAGCTGTCATGGCTTCAGGGAAGAATGCAGGGGAAAAACAAAGCAGGAAAGAAAGCATGTGGAAAACACAGGAGGAAAAAGCGTGAAAACATGGAAGCAAAACCAAGAAAAGGGGGTTGGAGTAGGTGGACAAATTAAAAGAGAATAAATAGGAGAAAAGAAAAAGGAATAGAGAAGGAGAACAAGATCAGAGACTTTGGAAGTGACCATGCCTGGGGCCCAGCAGGGCTGCTTGCAGGAGCAAGTCCTTATCTGCTCACCTCAAAGGCCTGCCTGAGGTCATTTTCACCCACACAAGCCTTATGTTAGGTTTTGCTGCCCACACGTGTCAGGGTCTCCATACAAGGAGCTCCATGAGTGAGAACGTGTCAGGGCTGGGGCAGGGTCTCAGCAGGAGGGGACACACAGCCATTTGCACCTGGGCAGGGTGTGTTTTACAGGTTATTTCCACTGTGCACAATAGTCCTACCCTGCACAGGTAGCACAACTGCTAATTTGCACTGCTACTCCCAATCTACTCTGCCTTTGGTTTCCCTGTTTTTCACAGGACTCATCTCTCCATTTCCTCAGTGGATAGATACCTTTCCTTTCCTTACCATCCCTTTTAAAAAGCCTGAAAAAGTCGGCTTTAGAGAAGAAAGGAGAGTTGCTCCCCAATATCTACTGGAAGCACAAGCTTTTGTCTCCTCCCCAGGGTGTGGGGAGCACTGGTTCCCAGTATAAGCCCAGTAAACAGGATGGGCACGGAAAGCTGAGCTGGGGCAGCAGCAACGTGTGGCATTTGGCTGAAGTGCAGAGGTGGCCAAGGACAAATCCATCTTGTGATTGCATTCAAGGCTTCAAAATCTGCTTTTGTTTCCACAAGGAATTAAAACAAACCCTTTCAAACATTTCTGTGACACGGAATTGTGTTGCAACGTCTGTTTTCTAGCTGAAGATATTTTTTATTACTCTCTTAGTTTGGATATGACCAAGGACTCTGTCCTAGATCCTTCCAATTAAATATTTTGTTGTGAAAGACCACGGCTGTTTTAACTGACCTTTTCCTCAGGTTACTGCTCAGATACGATACATACAAAATACCCAGTAAGTAATTGAAAATTCTTTTTGTCTCTACTATGTATATACCTACAGATAAACTACCTTACACTCCCTAAATAATGAAAAATGCAAAGCATGATGCCACTTATTAAATTGTTAATTGAAAAAGAATTTGGCTGATGTATGATTAAAGGATACTCCACGAGCTCCTATTTCTTTATTCAAGGAAGAAAAGAAAACCTGAAACATGTTTCAAGCTCTATTTCACAAGGGTTAATTTAATTCTTGGCAATGAAACTGAAAATTAATTCAGATTCAAAGAAAAGCTGGGCTAGGGGAGAAAGAACCAACTTGCAGGAAATGCAGCTTTTGGGGTGAGACCTGAGCGTGTTGTTTTCTGAGCTGCTGAAAACATTCCACATAGAAAAGAAATACTAAGTATTGGGGTTTCAGCCAGCACCAAAAATATGGAAAATGGAGGTTCAGTGGGGGTAAAAAAATATGTTTCATGCTAATTATTTTTTTCACTTATGTTTCACCTATAGAAGTAATTTAGCTTTGTAAAAACCTTTTTTCAAGGGGTCTGTTTAGGCACTCACTGTTAAAACCAGCAGTATGAACCTACTTATTTTTATCACTGTTGTATTTCAAGTAAAATAAAAAAAGTTATTATATTTCAGATTTGTAAGCTCTGCAAATGGAAAGCTGCTACATTATGATGAAAGTTATTTTGAAATATTAAAAAAAATTACTGCTAAGGATTAAGATTCTGCAAAGTAGTGAACTGAAGACTCCTGCTTTTTCTTCTTTAAATTTCCACGGCTATTTTTCTTATCCCCTCAGCTATGGAAGTCTTTGGAGTGCAGTAGGTATTCTAAGGAGAAACACAGTGAACATTTTGTCTTTACAATTTTCTCAGAAGTAGAGGAATTTTAGAGAAAACTCTACTCACTTCTGTGATCTGTCAATTCATTTGAACATAAGAAATAATATTAAACATTTCCCAGAAAAAAACAGATTTCAAGTCCATTAATTTGGACAAACTGTCATTGTATCTTCTTAATGTCAAATCTCATGTAGGAACTTAATTTCAAGAATGGTCGTTAGTGGATCCTGCTCAAGGAGTTGAAATTTGTGCTGGACAAAAAGAAAAAGTCTAAAAGCTTCCCCAGTATGTAAATATTATTTTTGTAGCCTATTTCTAAACATCTATCCATACAGCTTTTGTTGATGCTTCACAGCCAAGCTGAGCTCACATAGTGCTGGGCAGTTCCTCCTTGGCCTCAGGTGGAGGCATGGAGCCAATAGAAAAGAGAGAGCAAACCAGCAGCAAAATGAAACCCATGCTCTGTCCTTCCCTTCCCTTCCCTTCCCTTCCCTTCCCTTCCCTTCCCCTCCCCTCCCCTCCCCTCAAGGGCCAGCTGACAGCACACAAGCACCTCTTAACGTTACCTCCACACATACACCATTCCTGGTGCTTCAGCTGGGAAATGTCACAGCAGCAAACAGCACAAACCAGCATCACTAAGATATGATCTGTGGTTTTAGAATACTGGAGAATTCAGGAGCACAAGCTTGTTTCTGAAGTCTTTGCAGAAAGTGGTTTCACTGTGAGTTGTGCTGGGCTCACCATGCCCTTGTTGGACTTGCAGTGAGATAACCCAAGAGGAGAAGGGAGTTTGGGCTCTGCCTTAGAACCAGAGAAGCACTGGGAAGAGTCCCTCCCCACAGGGGCACACTCAACCAGATCCATTGCTTTTTCCAAAAATGTCCCTGTTGGGACTGCATGAGTGCCATAAGCTTAAATCTCTTGTCTGCCCCACACGATATTCCTGGCAATGTGTTCCTTGTCAGGGGAGGGTGTGATAGGCAGATAGATCATAGACAGATTTTGGCATCCTAGCCTAAGCTGAGTAAAATGGGAAGGTTTTAAAAAACAACAGCATAAAAAATAGGTGGCATCTCTACAGGTCAAATTTCTCCCTAGATCTCACTTTCAGAGAAAGATTGCTGAGAACAAAAGGCTGTTGTTTCTCTCCTGTGTGCACTCCCGCTATTGGAAAAGCCCAAGCCAAAATTTCCAGACCTGAGTGCCTAAGCTCATAAATGAGATGTCAGGCCCCTATAGCAGATTTCAGGGATTTGCAAGCAACCGCAGGTAGGAGGCAGTGACCCCACGGAGAGAGGCAAGCTGCTGCTCCCGGTGCCCGAGGTGACTCTGCAGCCACTGCCAGGGCACCCCTGCCCCAAGCCCCCCGCTCGCGACAGGACGGTGACATTTATTTTGGCTGGAATGGAAGCTGAAAAGAGAGAGCCTAAGAGAGGTCAGAAATTAATAACTTCTCAGATCAAGGCTCCAACCAGTTCAAAAAGCTTTTCTGCTGACAGTAGGTTGTTTTCAATGCTAAGAATGAAGTATTTATCTTTAGCCTTTGAAGCTGTGCCATTCATACCAATAAAGACACAAGAATCCTGAAAGGGATACTTACTAAAACAAAATGCCTGTTCAAAATGAATATATTTTTCTGTTTGAAACCACATTGTACACAGAGATCCTTTGGAGCATTTTAAAGACAAAAGCAAGAAAAATAAAGAAAAAAATTTAAAACCATTCTGTTCCTATGCATCAACCAGTGATAAAAATTAGAAAAGTTTTGTCAAAGTGAACCACAAAATGGGTACGCTTTCTGCAAATCAAGCCAATACAAATTTCATAAAACTCTCCTTGTTAGAGGTACAAACCATCTACTAAAAGAATAACACTGTCAGGCTCTAATATTATCATTTGCACTGCTCCAGCTGAATGTGAAGCTGCCTATTGCATTGAAACAACAGTATCAGGTATCACAAGGTTGTGTCCAGCCCCATGACAGCACACTCCATGGAGGCAGCCTGACACTGGGAGGTGAAATCTTAATTACGGAGGTACTGCTGAGGTAGTATTTTCTTCCAAGCATTAGGTTACTGGTGCCCTGAAATTATTAAAAGGGCATCTACAGAAGTGAATATCAGTTTACTATGGTTTCCTAACAAAAATAATAATTAATCCTTGCACACTGTGCTTATATTTGGAAATTTAAGTTGGTCATTCAGGTTTTTACATGGCAGTTAGCAATGGGTTAGCCATTTCAATAATTACTTTGGGGTGTCCTCACCTTTTTCTTAGTATCTCCTAAATAGCAGCAGATTAAAAATAGTCCAGATTATGGATGTTAAGATCAAGATCAACAAACAAACCAAGACTCATTATTAAATTCCCACAATGCTTTTATCATCAAATTTCAGAGTCAACAGACTTGTGAGCATCTGGCAGCTGCACAAATGACAAATCATGACACAAAGCCTTAGCTGATATTACATGAAGCTGACACACCAGGGCATGGTGAAGGTCACAGTGGCAATTTATCAAGAGTGTAACTCAAGTTGTTTTCTGTCATATTTGTATATTTGGAACGTTAAGATAAAGGAAGTGAATGCTGAGGCTGTTCTTGAGCATAAAAGATAAAGCATTTACAGGGACCACTCTCTACCTGCTTTGTCATTTCCAGAGAGGTCACAGAGATTATCACAGGTCTCTGTCTTGTGCCAAAAACTACCAACCTGTCATTCTATTGAATCTGTAAGGGTCATTTTTATGAAGTGACCCGTGTTCAGATTCCTCCCAGATGTGCAGTGGCAGGTTCTTACCAGAGTGAGGGATGTCTGTGTCCACCCGACTGAGGCAATCTTTCTTCAGATCTGCAGTGACTCAGGGGCACGTTTTGAGAAGAGCCTCATGCCCAAGAACTTCCATTGAAGCACCTAAACAAAAGCATTTAAGTGGTTCATGACAACACCACAGTTAACTCATTTTTTGAATTAGCTTGAAGAGGGATCCACCTTGAATCCCAGTCCCACTGCTTCATTACCCAATCATGAAAATAAGGATGCATCTAGAGATTTCCTGCAACTCATCCTGAAGTTTTCTCCTCCTGTCTGCTGCTGTCATTCCTCATTTATGCAAGGACAGAAGCTTCCTGCTTCTGAGCCTTAAGGCATTTAGTCATGTATCAAAGCCTTTTTTCCTTTTTCAGCCAAGAGAACTCTTGAAAGATACCACCATGGGAATCAAAGTAGGGCAGCAGATAACTTGAGGTTGTATCATAATGTTCCAAGGCCACTGTTGGTAAGCTTCAATTTAAAAGATACAGTAAAACTTTTCATAAATAGCTGCAGATGATCCATTACCTCACTAGAGCCTAAAGTACTTGCACACACTTGATTGCCAAATAGTTTCCTTTTTCAAATTTTTTCTAATTATTTGAAGAGCTTTTATAAACTCCATATTTTAGATATTATGAAGGAATATACTCTTAAAGAAAGGAAGAAAAAAATGTCCAAGAAAATACAAAATTCGTTCACAAATGAGCTTGAAAAGGTGTCAAACTGTAGAAAGGAATGCAGTGAAAAAGTAATTTACTGTTTGCACTGGGGTCTAAAGATTAATATTTCAAATATGTATGTGTGGAGCATTCCCCAATGTAAATTATCCACATCCACAGATTGGTGTTTGTCCTGGAAAGGTTAATTCTTACTGTGCTTGTGTGGAACAGATTGAACACAAGCTGTTTGAAGAGAACAACAAGTTTGAAAGGTTTTTCATCTTCAGCTGCTTCTAAACCATGTCAGCTGCTGGGGTTGTTGTGTTTTATTATGACTTTCTGATTTATGCCTTCAGAAGGAACCCATTACTTTTGCAAAAATGCAGTGAAGTGCCAGCTCCTTGGAGTAAGAGAAGTCTGCAGCATGAGCAGGAGAGGAAGCCATGAAAAAAAAACCCCACATTGGAATTCAGCTGGTTTCTTATGCAAGGTCACAGGCCATAGCTATTCTCTATTAAACAAGAGAAGAGGAAAACTCAGGTCTAAAATGGGAATTATTTTAGAGAAACTATTTTTTCCAGCTATTCCAAGGAGATATAAATGCTGAGGATAATGAATGTCCTCACCTCCACAGAGATTCAGCTGTGCTTGGTGGTAAATACAGTCTCAAAGGCAACTGGACAAGAGGCCACTAATCCTGCCCAGCCCACACCCTTTGATCCCAGCAGTGTGGAGAGTTGCCAGCAGAGATGCCCAGAGCCTGCATTTCTCCACAAGGTGATGAGGTTTTCATATGCTCTGTGGAAACTTCAGTAATGGAACACCCTCCTACCCTCTTCTCTTCATCCATCCCCACAGAGCGACACAAAGCCTCTGCTGTGGCTGTATTGCTGTTTTATCTGTCACAAAAGCTCAAGAGCTTTCAGATGTTCCTTTGCACATTTTCTTTGTAGACTAAATTACATGACAATTTATGATGTAAAATGATGCAGAGAAACCTCATTATCTGAGGTGTGTCAGGAGCCAATAGAAATATCAAAGCATAGAAGCCATTGCCATGTTTATGATATCCTAGTGATATCTTTAATAAGGTCTCCTCAAAAAGCCTGAAAATCAAACCCACACCCCACAACGCAAAGGGCTCATAGAAAAGACACAACAGGGGACTTGGACATACATTAATTTACATGCTAATTTACAATAAAATGGCTTACTGGAAGCAAGGAGAGGACACATCAGTCCAGGTATGTTCCAAGTGCTGTGGTGAAATCTGTTGCTCACCATGATTTGAAGTGATGGGACTAAGGGGGGCACCTGTGGCAAAAGACAGTTTACCCTTCAGAAAGATCTTTCTTTCTTAGTGTTGAGGGTTAGGTTTTTTTTCTTTCCTTTTGTATAGAATTTTTTCCCATTGAGTTGTTAAGTACTGGATACTTAAGAAAAACAAAGGACTGTGGCCAAGCCCTGAAGGAGAGGGGTGGATAAAAGGCAGGGGTGGGGGCAGCACCAGGAGAGCTGAAGCTGCGCTTCGGAAGGGAACACGGAGCTGCTCTGCCTTTTTGGGGAGAGAGGAGTCACTGCTGCTGCTGCTGGACCCCTTTCACTTGGAGCTGTTTCTTCTGCCGTGAGTGAACCCCTGCTTTGAACTGAGGCCTATTTTACCATCTGCTCGGGGGGCCCGGGATCCTGAGCCAGTCTCTCCTTGCCGGGCTGGGAGCCAGGCTGCTGCCCCTGCCCTGCCCCCTGCGGCTCCATCGGCACTGCTCTGGGTTTCACTGCGCTGCAGCCCCGCACCCCCCTGCCTACCGAGACGTCCTACTGTGCCAGTTTGCTGTTTTCCGAGAGTCCTGCTGGGGCGCTGGGATCGACAGCGTTCGTGAAGCAAAGCCTGCCTGTCTTCCACCCCTTCCCCTCCCGGCCGTGCCCCGTGTCTGCAGGAGCTCGCGCCACAGCGCCCCCTGCAGCCACGGGGGAATCATCGCACCTGCCCTGCTCACCGAGCGCCACCAGCGCCCCCTGCTGGCTGTGACCATCACTGCACCCAAGGGGACAGTGCCTGCAGGCCAGAGGGACCTGGGACCGGGTTCCTGGTTCTGTTTTGTTGTTAATGCCATAGGAGTTGTTGTTTGTTCACTTTATTATAAATACTAGTAAAGAACTGTTATTCCTATTCCTATATCCTTGCCTGAGAGCCCCTTAATTTCAAAATTACAATAATTCAGAGGGAAGGGGTTCACATTCTCCATTCCAAGAGAGGCTCCTGCCTTCCTTAGCACACACCTGTCCTTCAAACCAGGACACTTAGCCAGAGAACACTCTGGTGCAGAGATAATTTTTGAAGCAACCTTTCTAGACCTTCCAAGAGCAGCGCACAGCCCCTCCACCAGCACCCTGCTGTGATTTCTCTCCAAGTGCCAGTACACGATGACAGCTGCACACCAAAGTGCCCAGTGCCTGTTCCCTCAGGATGACCTTGCTTCTCGCAGCCTGAGGCCGAGGCAGGGCAGAGGACAGAGCCCTGAAAAGCGAGATCTGCCCTGTCCTGCTCACCAGCTGGTGGTGGATGAAGCTGTAACTCGATCAGCTTTCAAGCAGGGGCCATCTGCAATTCAAGCACCCCGAATGCATCAGCAAAGGTGGCTATTTGCAATTCAAACATCTTTTCAAAGCTTTTTATTTTTCCTAGAGATTGAGTTATCTGCTGTTTCTTTTTTTAATTATTATTTTATTTTATTTTATTTGACAGTTATCTCTGATCAAAATCTCTGTCACAAGACAGGACATGGAAGTGAGAAATCGTGTTGGAGCTAGAGTAGAAAGTGGTTTTTCTTAATTCTTTCTTCTACTCTATTTACTTCTGATTAGCTTTTAGTGTTGAAAATTAACTTAATTTGAACAAATCTATTGCCCTCCTTCTGCAGAGAATAGCAGTAAGTAGAAGTGTTTTTCTTTTGGAAGCAGTAAATTCAGATCAAGTAGGGCAGGAAAGATTGGTTAATTTTTGATTTATCTTTGAAAAGTAGGATTTTTTTTTTTTAGTAACCAAGATGGTTTCACAGAACAAGTCTCTAAGTCTGTATGAAACTTCATACAGAGGACAAAAAATTCTCTCAGTTCCAAAGACAGAGATGACAGCAAGTTAATATTAATTTTCCTTGCCATTGTCACAGTTCTCCTAGAGCAAACATGAGCGAAATGGAATCTAATGTGGCTCATGAATTCAGGATTTCTACCATGACCTGTCCCACACACCAGGGAGCAGCAGTGGCACAGGGAAAGGAGGCAGGAACACCCCACTCTGCCAGGTGGCAGCTTCCTCAGGGCCAGTTCTCTGCAGAACAAAACTGACTTTGTAGTGTCTCAGCTCATCAGCCTGCTCAAAAAATACCTGAGGGAGCAACAAATTTCCTCCCTGGTATTTTCAGATATTCTCTCTTTTGAATAATACTTCTTTGACTTCCGGTGGAGAAATCCTAGTCAAATATGCCAAAGCATGACACTTGACTGGGAGCATAATCCACTGGCCAGGTCTCTCTTCATGGTTCTATGGATGTGCTGGAGAGATTTAGCTCACAGCAGCACCTGAGGGCCTCAGGTGAATAATAAGTTTATTATCCCCTCAACCAATACCTGGTTTGATGGGCAAAAGTGATTTCGTTTAACAAGTCCTGGCAGAGGATCTGCTTAAGAGCTTAGTCATCTCATGGAAATCTAAGTAGAAGCTCAGTAAACAAAACCCAATGTATAATAATCATTGGCATTAATCAGGGACTTCAATGAGAGAATATTTTAAGAAATGGTCAAAATAGCTGTGGATAGAGTAAGTACAGGATTTTGTGACAAAAGGGAAAGGCAGAACCATGTTTGTTTATTGCATATTCCCAGGAGAACCTTCTCCCTTGGTAAAGATACCCACATTAACACATGCTATAGAGGGATGGAAATGAGAGCTGCTGAGCTCATTACACCAACCCAGTCCTGAAATAGCCTCAGCCCTATGTTTTATATGGACACTGAATGCTCCAACTCATCCAAAGTCTGCAGACAGCTGAAGACTGAAGAATGGAGGAGACAACACTGCACTTATACATTCAGCTGGTGGAATGAGTAGAACTGAAAATTAATACTGATAAACTCTTTTTTTATGCTTCTTTATCTGGGTCCTGAAGAAACATCAGGGGGGAACTTCTGGTGAGAAAACTAGGCCAGAACTAATGCAGCTTTTCAGTTTGCAGTAGATGCAGGAACAGATTTGATCAAATTGCTCCTTTAGGAATATTACATAGTATATCTTTCACTTTTGTCAGCTGCTTGTATTATAATCAGTTTGCCCAAGGATTATCTTTTAATGTCTCACAAACTGAAGATTTCTTCTTTCCCCCAGATATGATTGCATCTCCCAGAGTTTATATCAAGGCTAGCAATGTCATCTAGATTAAACTGGAAATAAGAAAAGGGCCTTGAAAAGATGCAAGTCTATCATTCCAAATTATAATCAGTCTCTAATTAAGGGACACATTCCTCTATGGGTAGATTATTGCATGTGATCCTACAATTGCATTTCCTACACTTTCCAGAGCATTTGTTACTGGTCACCATCATCTACAGTAATGGCTGTGGGGCAATTCAGCATGACAATGCACGTATTTTACTGTAAAAACATACTAATCGTCTACATTTTCATTAGGCAAGTGAGTTAAGAACAAGTCATTTTTTTTCTTTTTGCCAGAAAGGTTCACTGCAGTCCATTCACCTTAAGCAACACATTAATTTTACCATGACAGGGAAGGACTGTAGTCCCTTGGCACCAGAGAGTGCAGGGTGCCAGCCTTGTTCCCACTCTGAAGCCTTGCTGACTGATTAGGTGACTTCAGCAAGTCTCTGAGGTTTTACTAAATTTCAAATATATTCATATTTCCTTGACCAAGGGATTTGTTCTTTCTGGAGGTTTCCAATTTTAGATGGCTCTGTAACACTTCTCAAATATTCTTCTCCAAGAAAAACAGGGCTGTCACTCAGAGAGGGAAGTTTCTAGGGGCATGGAGCACTGCTGAGCTGAGGAACACTTGTGATTCCATGGAAAAAATGACATGTGACATGTCAATGGTGAGCACTTCATTGGCATAAAATTGAGCTAACTTCATCCTGCTAAAGGAAAGAGCTGCAGTTACCTCAAAGAAAATATTGAATGCTTTGCTTCCATATTGTACCAGTCTTTTCAATAAATCAAGCAGACCATTATAGGATTCCCTCTGTACACCTGTTAAGGACTAGAAGCAGCTTCAGTCTTAAATCAAATAATTGAAAATTGTAAAGAGTGAGAGTACCTCAAAGATTTCAGCATTTTCTCTTGATAACTTAAGGAAGTCTCTTCCAGTTAAATAATTGAATTGTAGGGCCAATTCAAGGTCTAAGAATGTCAATTACCAAACAGGTCTAAGAATTCCACTTTTCACAGGTAACCTAAGGAGGTTATCCAAATTGTATTTGTACACACACACATGCACTGACACACGAAGTTGGAGCATTTGGGTGCATGAACTCAGACTTGCAAAGGGAAAGAATGATAAGCAGGTTCACCTTTGGTTAGTTAGACCTGAAATCTTTGGTCTTTCCTCAGCATTAGTCCACAAAAACATGAGTTCGAATTGCAACCAAACCACGGAATGAAATGGACTCACATGAAAGAGCAACTAGAACTTGGTTAGTTTATTTTCAACACACACCATATCTCTGCCTCCCATCTTCAGGGATCAGAAGCAGAAGTACCAAAATAGAGTGAGAAGTACTTCTTCCACTATTCCTTTCCTGGCTGAAACCAGGAAACAGTGGAAATCTCAAAGGAAAGACCTTTTCCAACAGCAAACCTTTCGGTATGCTTCAAATAAGTGGTGAGTTTTGGATAATTATCTGTCTCTTGGCCAGATTTCCCTAGCAAGTCATTGAACTACACTGTTTCTGATCACTGATGAATACAGCTTATTTTTGCTTTTATCTAGATGAGCATTTCTTCCTTTTCTCTAAATTTCTCAGAAAACACAATAGTCAGAAGTACTTGAGAGACTGAGGAGCCTGAGACTCCTGAAAATGGGACCTAGGTGTTTGATAATTGATTCTTTTTAATGAAAAACCTAAGCATTCAAAGATTAACTTTTAAAGGTTTTTCTCTCTTCTGCATGTAGATCGGTGCCTAGTGTGGTTTTCAGAAAATGGCTAGGTAACTAAACTCCTTCAGAAAGGTTTTTCTTACTGGTTAATTTGTTCTGAAGTCACAAGGAAATCTTCTGCAAAGTTATTTATATCACTAGCTATCACACCACTGAAGTCATCCAACCTAATCATCCCCAGAGAGGTGCAACAATGGGAATTATAAATAGCAAAAATATCCTGGATATCATCTCCACTATTTTAAAAACATTGTTTTTGTAGAGAACAGTAACAAAGAAGAAATCTCAGGACATAAAGTATCAGAATACGTGCACATTTGTCACTGCCAAGAGGTCTTTCCAAGGGCCAGGTACTTTTCCCTGACCTAAAGCCATTTAATGCTGCAAAGGTGTCACAATGGTCTGTACATTCTCTGCCTGGCTCCTGGTTTCTCTCTCATCATATTATGCAAGGGGAGAACTAAAACTGTGTTGATAGATGGCCTGGGAATGCAATAGGTTAGACAAGGTAACAAAAAGCACTGTCTGCACTAGCTTCTGGATAAAAGGAAAACTGCATTCAAGTAGTTGTTTATTTCGAGTCCATCTGCAGATGGATTCATTTTTGCCATCCTCTGCATTGCAATTTAAGGGTGTCCAGGACAGACTGACCTCCTACAAGGTCTCTATATCTGTTTTACAACCTAGCTCCCCACAGAGCACAAATACAAAGTGCCTTATATAAGAGAATATGCATTATTTTAATAATTTAAGCATTTCTTTATCTTGGTGGAGTTACACACTTGCCCTCTCTGATGAGTACTGCCTGAGAAAAGCTGGGATCTTGGACCCTTTTCACTGTTTGGGTTTTATAGTATTCAGAAGATCCTCCAAATCCCGATAAAACCAACCAAAGATCTCCAAACAAGTAGTTCCTCATATTATTGTATAAGTTTCTAATGCAGACAAAAACTGGAGTGGTAAGTCAGATGGCATTGAGAAACCCCTAACTCCATAATGTGTGAGAAGTTATGAAGCCAAACTTCAAGCATCCAGGTTGAAATTTCTTCTTCTTTGACTTGGTAATTTTTTATTTTATATTATTTTTTTTAAGTTTGGTAGAAAATAGTTTAGCCATTTTTGGAACAAACTTAGTGAAAGGTGGTTTTGCCAACATTCATATTTTTCATCTGTTTTCTGAAGAGCCATAGTGATTTATAAGAGGAGCTTGAAATCTGGCAGTGGGACAGCCCTCAAGTTAGAAAGGTATCTTTGTCCCCAGGAAAATCCATTCCTAATAAGCTACGTTAGGAGCTACAGAAAAATCCCAGTTGGTATTTACAAAGCAGAAACACTTAGATTTAGATTTTCTGAGTGTTTCACCAGGAGCATGCAAGCCCTGAGCCTGCTGAGCCTCTTGTCCTGGGCAGGTACTACACATGTGAAGGCACAGCTCTGGGCAGGTTTCTCTTGAACAGAGGTCTTGTTTTCTTACAGCAAAACTCTGACATCAACAAAAAAAGGCATAACAGAGGAGTTGACAGGGAAGGAAAAGCTAATTAGGAATTAGTTGGGTATTAGAGGCTCCTAACATTATTAGATACACTAGAGCCTTTGAAAGTCAGCCTGCACAATAATAATTTCCCTAGAATTTAAGGGCTTATTCTCCAGTTGTTCTAATTCAGCTCTATTAATATCAGTGGAGTCACATTAGTTTGCCCTGACTAATATCCTTTAGTTATGCAGACAAGCAAATAAAATCACTTTAGCTGTTCTTTTAAAGTCATTCTCAAACATCATCTGAAAGGCTCCCTCAGTACAAAAAAACAAACCCCAAACACAGGACCCCGATGCAGCCCTGAACTGGCTGCACATTCCATATTGAGGGTCAACAGGAGTTTCACAAGGATACCCTCGGTCACTGCTTCCTCACAGCCACTTCAGAGGGAGGGGAAGAAAGGGTTGGAAAAACATTCCAGATTTCAGCAGAGTTTGTGTGGCTGTGCAGACACAGAAGTCGCTGAAATGTCCGGAGGGACAGCCTCAGCAAGCCCGTGACCTTCTATGACAAACTGGACCATGGCATTTCAGAAGGGATTTAGCTGGGATTCTTAAACATCTGCCAAAAAGAGAACTGCGTCTTGGATTTTTTCAATCGAGTAGCACTATATTTGGACTGGAAACAGCCTGTGGATGAGCAGGAATAACCATTAGAAGGCAAGTGAAAAGTTTCAAGCAGATACTACTGTCAAGGAAGAAACAACTCGAACGTATCTGGGCAAGTTTCCATACTGACTGAAACAACAGTTTTTCCCATGACATCAGACTCAAAACAAACAATATATTATAGTCCATATGTTGATTAAGGAAAGCCCAAGCCGTGCAGAGCCATGCACCAGCCTTCAGAAGAGCGACTGAACAAAAGCTGGATCACTTGCAAGCCATGGGAGTTAATCACACAAACAAAAAGCCCCACGTTTTCAGGATAAGGCGCCTGGCTCAGACTTCTCGGCACAATGAGGTTGTGAATACCGAGGTAAGACTGAAAGCAAACTGCCTGGATCAAAGCTATGCAGTCTGACTAGATGACAAGGGCAACAAGTAAACAGTGCTTTGAAAACGCAGCAGCCAAAAGGCTCAGAAAACTGTAAAGTTGGTTGCGGGTAACATGCTCAAAGAACCTGGAGTTGTCTACCTACCTGAGGTCATAACAGCATTTGCATGAGAAATTTGGACTTTGGAATGGTTTGCAGGGTTCAAAAGAGCTTTTGGCAGGTTAAACATGTTCCCAGTAAGATGATGCTGAGGATAAACATGCAAGAGAAATATATAAATGCTGTTTTCACAAGAATAGTGCTGCTTTCTTAGAGCTGCCTGTATTTTAGGGAGGAAGGCTAGAATGCAGTCCTGATGGGATGCCAATACAATCCATCGAGAACAGTCAGTAAATCATACAGGCTTAGTAACTGAAAATGACATAGTACATTTTCAAATTCCAAACAAAAACAGAACCACGTTCCACAGGAAAGAGGTACTTGCTTAGCATGTATTGATGCTGTTTACAAAAGAATTGGGAGTTTAAGTCTTACTGTAAAATGTCTTAATAACATAATAATTACTGCATACAGCTGAAATCACCGAGATATTTTATCAAACCTTGAATTATCTGATCCATTGATCCTCTATAATAAGGAACAGGAGGACACCTTTGATCTTTCTCACGGAATTTAATAACTCAAAATTAGAAAAGAGCCCTTTCAAATGAGGACAAATTTGGCTAGGAGGATAACTAGGCAAGTTGTTAAATTTTAATTGCGTTTTAACAAAATTATCTAAGCTCATAGGTTTAATAGTCACAACAAATCAGGAAATAAAATGCTGTATTATTGTCATTGGTAGATTAAACTGGCAGAACCTAGGTTTATAGAAGTATTAAGCAAAAAGAGCATTTTGCACAGTACTGAACACATTCACAAATCCAACAAGAAATACCTTGTTCCTTAGTCAGATTTGGGAAAATGCAATTCACTTAATGACTTTTTTTTCTATTTTAAATGACCGATACAGTTAAAAGAGTTGTTTTCTAGTTCTGTACATCCATTTTTATTCCCTTATGCTGTTTCCCAGTGCTTCAATGCAGGAATGACTTTTTTTAGTGTCAAACCACACAGTGCAAGTCTCAGCTAAAAAAACCCATCTATGTAAACAAATTCGGCGACCACAATTCTTTGCCAATCAATTTGGATCTCTGCAGCCATTTCCTCCAAGATAGATCCTTCTCCATAGGGATCTTCAGACAACAGCAGACTAAATTAATCCCAGGTACTGTCAAGAAAAGAGGCACTGAAACGTGTTGCTTCCAAATAACAGCAACCCTCTGGAGACAGCCACTACATCAAGCTGTTCTCTGCCAGGAAGATCCAAGACCCTCAGCATCAGTGATTAGCTCCCACAGCTCTGTGGGCTTCGTTGTACATCTGCCACGGTTATTTGGAACACACAGCCTTTTAAAAATTGAATCTTCCTGCCAATTGAGGTGTGCTAACATCTGCCTGCTGCTGCTGCACTGATCATCAGTGCCTAAATCCTAAGGGAACACTTAACAGCTTTCTTCACGGATCTCCCAGTTCTGCTTTGCAGGAAGCAATGGTGACGTATTGGCCAAATTTGTTGCATAAAGATTACAAGGGTTTTGAAGAAGAAAAATTGCACATCTTTATAAGATTAACTATTTAATTTGGTCTTTAGGTCCAGTCTGAAACCAGTGGTATAGAAATTAAGGACCTGCCACTGTTCCATACATGCTTGCAAGTTACTCAGGGTATAATGCACACCACTGCTTCTTTACAACTCTAAATAAACAAAAAAAGTAATTAACATTGGGTGTTTAATAGCTTACCTTCAGATATAGTTAACAGCAACTTGGCTTTCATTCATGACATCCATCCCATAGGTTCATGAAATTCTAGAAAGAAAACAAAAAATAAAATAGTCAGGTAGCCCTCACTAATTCTTAGGAAGACATTAATGTGAAACTATGGAAAGCAAAAATGGGTAGTCTGACAATTATCAGGCACAACAGTTATCTTTTAGCCCTTGCTCTTGATTTTAAGTTGCTGCTGTACATTCCCCTCAGTGTGAAGAAAGGAGAAGGGAGATCAGCAAGGCTCAACTGGGAAGAAACATTCTGAACCTGGCCACAGAGACTTGTGTGCAAGACTGAGAGGTCAGTTGTGTTTTTAATAGTGCTACACTTCTGGTCTTCGATGCTTAATTCCTGATGCATGGACAAAGTACAGACAAAGGTAGAGACAGACATGGTGCAGCTTAACCTTGCACTTAGTGCATTGCAGTGAGTACTCATTCCATAGGAAAAAACTACCTTTCTAATCTATTATATAATTAAATTACTAGGATCTTGATTAGGGTCTGTATAAAGCACTGATCACTATTGCAAACACTTTGTAGGAGCTTTCTCTATGTTCTTATTCCAAACTCAGGCAAGTAACCTGTGCTCATCTAACAGTAAATTGTTTAAATCATAGCAAGAACCTTTTTCATTACTAATCAGCATAAATTACCCAGTATTTGTTTCACTGGATGCATGTAAAACATCTCTGTGACTTTGTTTTGCTTTTAGTAGTTATGCCACTGGCAATTGAAACCTTTCAGCTACAGAGATCATAGTTTCCACAATTTACCTCGAGATTCTGTGAAACTTACTTCAGCGTAACATGCCAGTATGTTTTAATAGCAAAACCAGAGATTTTCACATTTCGTCTCCTTGTATATTTTATGCACATGATTGCTTTACAGATAATATTTATTTTAGCGTATGAAAACAAAAAGTATGAGTGGCAAAATAGATTATCAGGAAGCACTGGGCAAAGAAATGTTCTGCTGGGCTGAAGCAGCTGTCAGACATGTCTTCTCAAAAATCCTGAAAACCATGTTAGCTGCTACATGTCAGTTTTTGTGCGCCTCAGCAGTTCTCCGTCCTGGCTGGAAGCATAAGCTGTGAAACGACTGTTGACAGCATTCCGAGTTTGGCCGTAGCGGCGGAGCCCTGGAATTGTAACAGTGTATTCTTTGGGGTCTATTCAATGCTGAACTAAGTTTCCAAATGTTCCTTGGCTCCTCAGCCATTAACTGGACCTTGAACTTCCCATTTGTACTCAGTGGCGGGGGGCTAAACCTGCCATCTGTTTTGACAAATGTTTTCCATTGCCCCTGCATAGCTGACAGAACACGAGGCACATTAGAAGTTAAAGTTCTCTTTCTGAACCACCAAGAGTTCTTTGAGTCCTCAGAAATCCCATCAGACCACAGGTAGGCAGCTAATTGTAATTCTGTTTGCAAAAGATTTCAATTTGTCATGAGTTGCAGGTCTTAATATCTTCCTAGATCCTTATCACTTGTTCTCTGAGCATCTGCCTACTCTTCATTCCTTTGGGGCAAAAATCTGCACTGAGTGGAAAATCACAGCTGCAGGCATTCTGGAAAAAAAATAAAATAAAAAGCATCACTTCTACTTGTGCCTTGTGCACTTTTCTCCAGCCTGAACAGTCCCAGCTCTTAGCAGAATGAGGAGAGTGGAGGGAGCTTGATAATTGTTGCCAGTTATGATATTAGTAAACAAAAAAAGTGTCCAGAAAAAAGTAGTAATGAAAAACTACAGTTCTTTTTGACTTTTAGTGAGCTTTTCTAGATTCTGTGGAAAATGTGTAATAATCAGACACAATTGATCTTGCATTAATTGTCCCACAAGATGTGCATTTAAAATATTCATGCTTGAATTGGAGCTGAATAATGAATTGATGCTACCACTACAAGAGAATAAAGCAAAGATGAAGAATAAGATTGCTCTGCCATATGAGCTCTCTTTAAGTTTGAGCAGACGAACCATGTCAGCACAGAAAAATACTCTTGCCTCATTTATGGCACATGAACGAGACATCCTACCTGTGATTGCTGCCCTGTGCCACAGAGCCATGTGCACATGAATAAATCAGATGCGATGCAAGACATGTAATTAGGTTCAAAATACTTGTTTCCAGATCTGTTTCAGATGGGTAATTTATCCACACAGATGTAGCTGTCACTTTTTACAGACTGGACTGTCACTAACAGATTGTAACTAAAGACAAAACCAGGAGAGCAATATTCTACATCCTTCTCACGTGGAGCATTTAGGCTCCTGGTCATACCACAGGTTCAGCCATACATGCCAGAAGTCTGTCTGAAGGATGCTGAGAGATTCCCAGCCTTTCCCTGGCAATCACCCACCCTTAGCAGGGCACAACAGAGAGGTTTTGCTCTTTCCAGATGCATCCGTTGCATCTGTGCCATGCTGTGCTCCAGGAAGCATTAATGGTTTCCAGATGTTGCCTCACAGGGTGCTGAGACAACTCTTGCACCAGTAGAGTATCACACAACAAGATTATGAGAAGGATCAGAAACACAGGAGAATTTTACAGCCTTTGAAATTTGCAGTGACAAGAAGAGCAAAATACAATGCTGTTGTAACACTGAACTTGCTCAGCATTACTACCCAGGATCTTGTCCAGATCAGGCTTGTGCTGCAGCACCAGAAAGGGAGCAACCTTTGAATTCCCTGTGCAATTTCTAGATTAGTTATCATTCCTGAAATGCTGAGTAATTATTTAATATCATGAATAAGTATTAGTAGCTAGGTCTGGTTGAAAATGATACAGTCATTTTATATAAAATAGTGAAATATCATTTTCTCTTTCAATGTATTTAAACACATCAATTTCCTTTCTGAAACACAAAATTCTTCCATATTTCCCTTTCCTACTTGTCTTCACTTACAAAAACACATTGAGAGAAAAGAAAAAGAATAGAGGCAAATTTAAAAACTGGTCATATCACTGATTTTTTAATCATTATCAGATTAAATGATAAAACTATCTTTAGAAAAAAAAGACTGGCAAACATAAAGGTATAATCTAGAATTTGAAAATACAACAACTGTAGTACTTAAAGACTTGAGACAGATTTTAAGAGGATTAATAGAAGTTTCTCCTAGCATGTCTGAAAGAATTTAGACCCTGGGAAACCCCCTATTTTTCAGAGATATCACCTCAAATATAAAGAAGAATAAAAGGAGTTTTCACTCATCCTATTTAGAAACTATTCCCTCATCTATGAAGGCAGAGACAACAACTCTGTTGACATAAATGACAATAAAAGCAGCCACTGATTTGTGGCTGTGTTCGTATTTAAAAAGGTGACCATGTAACAGCCAGTAAACACAAAACATGAGAAGAGGAGGGAAGCCCAGTGATAGTAACCATAAAACATTTAAAGGGCAAAACTAAGAAGAAATGTGATTTGATCTGCTTTAGTCCATCTGACATTTTTATATCCACATTTAACTAACAGGTCATTAATATCCACGCAAATGTAAGCAAGGAGATTTTGAGCTGAGATATCTTGTTCAAAGCAATAAAAGCTTTATTCACACTCTGCTTGTACCTCAAACATTTCATAACTTGGCAGCCCTGAACAAGTACTCCGAGAGCCGCCAATCCACCGAACGGAGTCAGTCAGCATCTGTTCAAAAAATCCTTGCTCTGCTATGGAAAAAAGCAATTATCATTAAAGTTTTTTCCCTCAGAAAAATCTGGCTACGCATGAGGGGAAAAATCAGATAGCAAGCTGTGTGATATAGGGGGTTTTATTTTTCCCTTTTTGCCTTCTAAGTAGAAGAGATTCCTTCAAGTGAAGTCCTTTTGCAGATTATAACTTCCTAAAGAGCCACAAGAGGATTTACTCATCCAAGTTCCCTTATTACAGTCCAGTCCTATTCCAAAACATTCTTAAATGCTGAGATCAGCAGATAGCAAGAACACATGTCAGAAGAGACGTGTTCTTTTTCATTCAGGAGAAGATATCAGGGAGCACTTTTTCAAGTTAGCTATTTGCAATTTGTCAGAAAGTCTCACCTTCTCACTTCAAACAATGGTTTCTGCAGCTGAATTTCTCTGTGCAGACTGTGCTTTATAGAAGACAGAATGGAACAGAAAATAAGGAGGCTTAACATAATAGAACAGTATTTTTGCCAGCATAATATTTTAAATAAATTTTTCCATTTTCTTGACAAATTAAAGAGGAAAACTTGTTTCTGAGATGACCCAGTTTTTATAAAGAAAACCAAACAGAATCCCAAACAGAATGATATCTTCTCAACCCTAAATCAACTTGCTTCCTTACTTTAAGTTTGTATGGAATATTTCTGTAAGTTTTGCATTTAGGCATAATTAACGTTGTGATTCTCACAATACTCATAAGTCTAAAAATGTCAGTGTTCCAAATATGTGCAATGATTAAATCTTCAAGAATGGTTGCATTGACTTTGAGGTCCTCGGGTCTGATTTTAACAGTTTTTCATTCTAAAAACAACACTATGGAGCTAGTGTGGTAGTGAGTCTCATTTTGAACTGGGCTGAAACCAATTAAGGCTTCTTTTACATCTTTCCCATGCTAAGGGGAGGATCCTATAGTACCTAAATCTCATGTGACTGAATGGTCTGCTGGGAGAGTCCCAGTGTTTTCTGTGGCAACTACAATTTTAATGCAACATTTTTTAAAAATTAAAGATTACTCCTGAGGGTCTTCAGCAAAATAAGCAAATGTGTATGTTAGGATAAAATTCACTCTATGCACACAGAATTACTTTAATACAGAGCTGGATCAGCAATAATTCAAAGAAAAAGATACACAAGGAAGAAACCAATAGGAGACATAGGCCAGGCTTTGGGAAGCCTGGCTGAATAAACAACATGACTAATGGTGTCAATCTCAGCTGAGAACACATCTTTGGGAAGTGCCACTGCAAAGATGACTGGTGAGAGCAGGAAAACTGATGACTTACTTTGTCAGAAACATCTCTGAATGTCCATGCGAGCAGGGAGCATTTTCAGGATATATGGAAATCGGGTTGTTTGTCTGGGCTGACATCAGTCACTGTTCGTGGATCAGGCTGCAGGTTGTGTGTGCCCTTGGTGAGCTCATCTTTCCACAACTCCAAAATATGTTGTGTGTGACTGGGGCCGTGGCCATCCGGTTCAGCAAATATTATTCAAGGTCAAACACCTCAAAACAATGTGGAGACAGCCATAGCTATCAGCAAAGTCTGGGTTTAATTACATAATGCTCAAATAATTGACATCCACATCTGATTACTTTGGGCCCATGACTTATCTTAACATTTCTATAAGTAATGTCCTGTGTTTAACAAACTGAGCTCATCATCTGTGATTTCAGCTTTGTTCAGAAACCCTCTGGAAAGTTTAATTGCTGCTGCCACTCGTATATGCATTTTCTCTGTGTTAAATGCTAAATTAAACTGATTTGTTTCAGACAATTCCTGAGGCAAAATTTCTGCAAGGCTCTGCGCTTTCCCTCCTTTAAAAATTAATGGCCTGTCCTAGTTAAAATCTAAAGTGGCTTTTAGTCACCATGAATTTTTTGGTGTGCCAATGTTATTACTTAAATAATTTCTCTCACTAGCATTTACCTTCAGTTATGTAATACATATGACCCATCTTCTATTTTGTTAGCCTAAATATAACAAGTTTTCCCATCTTTTCTTATGTGTCAGATGAGCTGGTAGATTCCATCAAGCTACCTTTAACATGTCATTTTTATGTTTTTCTCCCATTTTCAGTTTCCTGCTAGGTGTTCAGGATAAGTTTTGTAGGCAAAGTCGGTGGCAGGACTTTTGTCTGTGGCACATGGCACGGTCTAAACAGATCACCAGTCCCAGTCAGGAAGAAACAAGAGAGCACTCAGACTTCAGGATCTAAGTGGAACTTTTGAATTCAGAATAATATCAATAAGTCAAAGGCGAAAATAAAGTAATCTCCTTCCTTCACAGAATTTATCAATTCTTACCCTGAAAATTGTTGTCCGTCATTTCTCTTGCTGTTCTTTGAGACATGTTCCTGCAGGAGAATATTTTGCACCAAGTGATGAGCTCATGTTGAGAGCAGCCTTCAACAAAATTTCCACGTCCAGATGGCATATGAATTATAACCTTCTATCATGGACTTAACGAGCTGTGGGCTGCTGTTGATTGTCACTTCCAGCTTTCAGTGTTGTTAATAAGCCACTAATAAAATCTGCAGTTCCTCTTAATAAAAAATTCAAAAATTCATTTTTAAGGGATACGCTTGGCACCCTATTTTCCTCCTCCCTCCTATTACATTCCTGCCATGACTTTCTCCTGTGCTTTTTGAACATAATCAGCAATAGGTCAAATCTTAGTATTTTATTGGTATTTTCTTCATACTCTTTTGAGGCAAAATTCTTTAAGAGAAGAACTATATGCCAAAACCCTTCTGCTGTATCTGTTCATTACTGAGAAAAGAATTTTTTCCCTTCATGGTTATTATTGTGAAGCAAATTTAGAGTCCCTGGTGAATAATATGTAAACAGAATGTGCACAATATGAAAATGCATTTAATATTTTATTATGTTTTAGCTGCCTGTTAGGTACCTCACCCCAGCCAGCAATTTATAATCATGTGCAAAAGGCAGCTTCCTGAATTTGCATAGTTTAGAAATAGCAAAGCAGAAACATCATGGTGAGGGTAATTACTTTTCAACAATATTAGAACAGAGCTTAGTGGATCAGTGCAGCATCTGCAAAGTTCTGCCCCATTAAGAACTGCAAAGCCTTCAGATGAGGCCCTGAAGAACACGAGCTGCACGAATTCAGCCTGTTAATTGCAGAGCTTTTATTAAATTAGCTGTCAGATAATTGTAAAGCAGACGTTGGAGTTGCGGCTTCCAGAGCTGCTTGAGAAAGTTCAGGGTATATAAAACAAACACTACTTGAAAGAGCAGCAAGAAGGCCCTGGTGCCAGCACAGTCGCAGCCCAGGACTCCTGTGCTTCCCCACAGAGTTAATGGGAGCACTCGGCACCTGCCAGGGATGTGCTGGCAGGGATGTGCTGCTCCCCAGCCCCGGGCAGCTCCCTCCGGGCTGGCCAGACCTGTCCCTAGGAATCAGGAGGGCCCCAAATGCAGGGAGTGTGTGCAAAGAGAGGTGAGGGTGCTGAAAGGCACCCCTGGAAGGTGAGGATGTGCAGCTCTCCCAGTCCTCACATTCCTCCCCCCACAGCAGCACTGGGGCCGAGGTCATCCTTCGTAAGCACAGAACTGCCTGGCCAGCGCAGCCATGGAGGGGATCTCCAAGGAAGTCACTTGAACCTCAAGGCCACACTACAGCTGTAAAACATCCACATAGCCCAGAGGGAAGGCTCCCTCCTTCAGCCTTCAAGGCATTTCCCAGCACAAAGTGCAGCTGTTTGGGGTTTGTGCTGGGAACAATTTGAAATTACAGCTTTGAAAATTCTTCACTTTTTATAGCTATTGGAAAAGTAAATGCAACTGGAACTCACCGCGGACAGGTCAGCTAACGCAGCAGTGTGGTTTGCACGCTTCCTCTCCCCACACATCAAAGGCAAACCCAAACAAAAAGGCTTTTCTTTGCACTTATAATTGGCACTGGGCAGAGGCCTGTTCTCTTATGCAGGCCCCTGAAAGAAAAGTAACCCGATAATGCAAGCTGGAGACAGCCAATTCAATAGAAGTCATGCACCTCAACAGCTACACAGATGCCTGGCATCAGCAGTGACCCCTTCAATTTGATGGGAAAGTAGAGAAGAGCAGCACATTCAGAGCAGGTTACATCAGCACAGCCTGGCAGCTCTGAGAGGCACAGTGTCCCTTTGTCACCCAAAGCATCCCCCTAACAACCAGCTCTGCTCAAGCCTCACTCTCCTCACTTACATGAAGGAAAAAAGTTATCCTGGCTCCAGGACAGACTATACACCATGGACTTGGATCCCTAAGTTCCAAGTGGCTCTTTCAGGCTCCAATTGCATATTAAACCTTTTTCTCAGAATGTTGTCGACCTCATATGCGTTCATGCACTTGCTTAAAGACAAATAGTGCATGAACGCATATGAGGTTCCAACATGCTGCAGCCTTATATGTAAAGTAGAAATAAAATCCCAGTAAAGTTGGTTTTTAGACTGTCTCCCTCTCGATTTCTGGGAGTAACTCCTGCTTTGCCTTTAGAAATCTCGTCCCCTCTGACTCCATACACTAATAAAATTGGAACTATATGTATGTTGCATATTAAGATGTATGCACAGTACATTCCTTTAATCACACATGAGCTTCCTGAACTATATTATTTTTAATCTTTTGGGGTTTTTTTGAGTAAATAATTCAGAAAAAAAAAATTGCTGTGTTCTTCCAGTGTTTTGGAATGTGTATTTTGGGGTAAGAAAGTATTATGTTGGATTTACTGTACTTTGGTACTTCTGTCTCATTTACTCAAGATCAAACCCAAATTCCTCCAGCCAGGGGGAGGGTGGGAATCACAGGAACCCAGGGTTACATGGTACAAATGGTATTTACATTTGGCTATTATCAAACAAATCCTACCATCAGTAAGGCCACCAATCTCTGAAGGATACTGACCAAATTCCGTATTTTCTGTGAATTCAGTCAGCTGTCCTGACTTTGTTTCCATTCACTGAAAGATGTTATATACCTATTAAATTGGTATTGTTAGCTTTAAGTTACAGCATTTGCTTCTTCAGGGTATTTTGCAGCAACTGGGTGCAGAACATCATAGTGTAGGTTTTGGAGTATTTTCCATAACATGAGTGATTTTAGTCAGATTTTAATTCCTACAGGAATGGTGTTATTTCATTTAAGAGGAACATCTCTGCAGCAGCTCTTCTGGCAGAGGCAGTTCCTTCAGGAATCTCTTGTTTCCATACATACTGGGTCAGCTTCTCTCAGGGGTCAGTCCTGCAAACTCTTTTTGGACCTGGTGAAAGCAGTGTTCTCTTTCTTTTGGACAGTCAAATCAGATAACCATAACCCATTTATTGATGTTTTTTGATAATTTACCTCTTTCCTTTTGCATACTGATTTTTTTTCTCAAACATTTTCTGCTGTGGAACAGGCCTTCACCACACACCACAGGGTAAGACCTGTCCTTAGCAGATGGAATTTTCAGATTTTTATGCCTTATTCAAGCCCCTCAGATTTTCATGCAAGTAGCTTCAGCAACTACTCTGATAACACCAAACTTCCTGAAAAACATACCAGCCAACAGAGAGAGGTTCCCCAAAAGTCTCATTCCTTGACCCAAAAATTATCATTTCCCTCACCCTCTCAGATGTTTGCATCCCTACAGAATCCAAATTGCACAGAGCAGAAAAAATCTTGTGCTCAGAGGGAAGTAGAGCTGAAAGGTCAAATAAATCTCAAGCTATGCTGCTTCAAGCCTTTCTGCTTCCAAAGGAGTGGCTAATGACTTGTTCTTTGGTAAGACTGGAAAGAGTTCATATATGAAGGCATGATTAAGAGAAGAAAGATCTTCCACACCAATTACAGCTGCCATGCTTTTGGCCAGAATCTATAACCCAGCTTCCAGGGGTAGCCCGATGACTTTTCAGTTGCCTTATGCTCCACAAGGTCAAAAGGATATCAGCATGCTATCAGCTTGCTATTTGTAAGCTGGAAAAGAGAGAAATTGGATGGGCAGGCTGTCTCAGAAATTCTTTTGGAACATAATTGGCACTAAAAGTGTTCCCAGAAGAAAATGATTCAGGTTTCAAAATTTCCTGAGACTGAGGACTGCATGAAAGTGATGTTTCTTTCCAGTTCATCATCACTACTGTCTCCAGTGCCATCAGAGCTTCAAAAAAACCTTCAAAACACAGGAAATTAGAATAAAATAACAAATTCCAGCACACTTAAAAGCACAATGCTCTGCATGCTCTCATTTGGCAGCCTGCTGCTTTCCAGCACTTGTCAGCATGCTCTTCTCTCTGCATTTGTCTGCTGCCTTTTTGGCTCAGCCAGAATTGCTCACATCCATCCCAACAGCATCCAAGGAGTTCTCCAAAGCGAGAACTTGTGCATTTACTGATGGTTGCCCAATGATGAGGAGAGTTCCAGATCCTGACAATGCTCTAAGTATTGCCCGGTGAGTGAGAAGTGTGTGAATCTGTGCTTAGGGCCATGAAAATTTTAGCCAATAAAGATACACAGGGACAAGGCATTGTACTGCAATACTCAGACCAGCAGGAATAAATACAGGAATTTGAGGAGGAACCATCATGACTGCAGCTGCATGTATGAGAACCTCAGATTTTGGATCACTGTTAAAATTAGGTACCATCCATCTATCAGGGTTTGTCAGCAATTCAGTGGATAAAACTCACAGTTCTCACCAGTCTCCTTTGTGCTCCTGTGGGTTTTTGGCTTTACCTCCACATTATTTGATCCCAGGAGCAGTTCAAGGGTGAGGCAGGAGGAAAGGGTGCAGAAAGAATTCCAATGGTCCCAGCTGGAAGAACAGCTCCTCTGACAAAACATCCATGTGGCTGCTGTAATTTGCACTAGGTAATATCTTGTTCTACAAAACTCAGAAAAAAATTATCCCAATTCAGTGATGTGATAAAAAGTAACTGGAATCACCCTTGCCTTTTTCTGCACAGATCATGAGCAAAAAGAAATTGGACCAGTGTTTGAGGTTTGACAAGCACTTGCTGGTTTTTCACTCACTGCTTTTATACAGCTGTGATCAGCAGCACATTAGGGAAGAGTCCAGCTGGTATAGATATTTCCAGTTCACCAGCAGTAATTAGATCTGTGAGCATTAATATAAATCTAAAGACCTGACACTCAAATGGCTGCTTCTGGGTCTATTTCTATTTACTGTCTCAAGCGCCCTCTTTAATCTCTTGCAAAACTGTGTATCTCATTCAGATTAAACCCTGGGATAAATTTCTTGTCTTTCCATTTCACACCCATGGAAATGATTTGGCTGCATTTCTCAGCAGTTCCAAGGACAGATATCAGAAATGGCAAGAACTTACCCAAGTAGTAAACAGCCAGCAGAGCCAAGGTCACACATATCTTTAACTTAAATTAAGTGGCTGGGCTTCAGTTTTCCCCTCCAAGCAGACTACCAAATATACAGTTTGCCTTAACAGAATTGAAGAGACTTACAAGTGGAATTTCCTTTTGGATTTCCTTATTTCCTTACAAGAGCCCTAATACATTATTTCTCAATTACATTCTGTATTTTGGCACAGTTTAACAGGGTGGAAGGACAACAAACTTGGGTCCTGTGAGGGAGGAATACAGCAGGCAACGATCAGAACGTGGATGTGACTGCAGACCTTTGCTTTTATTTTTTCAAAGCCAAAGTTTGTCAGAAATAACTGGAAAATGGATACTGAATGAACAGCCTGCAGGAAGACTCATAACCAGGATAAACAACATAATGCAGTCGATAGCTGGCATGTTCTGCTATTTCTTTATCTGTATTAAGAGTCAAGTATTGATTACCTGTAGAATACAGCACATTTTACAGAGTAGCTCCAGGAGTCATCAAATCACAAACACACCCCTAACATGCTCCTGGATAAAAAAATAGATAGCAACTATTCCTACAAAACAGCGGCAGTGGACCAGAACAAAGGTGAAAAAAAGAAGGCCTTCTATAATATCTTTCAAAAATTGTTTTTGAAAAAAGGAATGTTAATACATTAATCATAACTTAAGCTTCAAGAGACAAGTGAAAACACCATCAAGTAGTAGTGGAAGCTCTAACATTTAATATATTAAGTAAAAGGCAGAAGGAAACTTTCAAGTTTAAGCTGGAATACAAATTTGCTTTGTGACTTGGGGCCATGCCTTGTCTCCTTTGTGCCTCTATGAGCCCAGCTGGAAAGTGTAACAATAAATTAAGAAACACAAAAACAAAAAGCAGATCTGCAATGGGATCCAGATGCTCCATTAAGCTGCCGTTCCCCTTAAACACCTTCCAAACCATAGCTAAATAGAAATACGCCTGACAGCTGGATTTTTAGCATGCCTGTGAAACCATAGAACAGACTTTATCTGTTTTCCAGCAATTAGAAGCTACCTTGCCTCTTCAGGAATTGGAACCACATTAGCTCCTTCTATCCATGACAAGGTAATTAGAAGAGAACTACGCTGATGCCACCTCAAGATTAAAGGATCACACACTTCATGATTCTCTGTTTGTACAGTAACTTATTGTGGGGTTTACCTTGGCCAGGCAAAGTGCATGCTGAGACTGCTGCATGTTACATGAAATTCAATCTTTCCACTGTTACCATGTCTTTTCCTGGCTTTTTAATTCCCTGCCCTCTCTGAACTTTGTATGGGGTTTTCTTATCTCTACCTCTTTAGATCACACCACTTTACCAAAGGCAGTATATTGTCATTGTATGTACTTACAAAAAGGTAAAATTGGAGCTGAACGTGGGCATACAGAAATTATGCTCAAGTGTCATTATCTCAAGGTGTTTTAGTCAGAATTTTGGCTGCACAAAAAAAAAGAGCAGAAAATGGGAGAAAACTGTAGGATTGCCATGTAACTAAAGACTGATACTATCATAGACACAGAAGAAATTAAACTTGCATGAGTGTCTGTGGTGTTTGGCTTCGCTACAGCAACTTCCTTCCCAGTATCATTTTAGTAGGAGGCATTTGCAGCACATACTACCAAACACTGGACCTCCTGCAGAACACATTTGTCATTTCTGCTGGCTCAGATTGCCCTGTTAGGATCTCAAAGTGAAGAACATGACATGGGGCTCTCTCAGAAGCAGTTTCTTCTCAGATATTAAGGACATGCCTGTGAAGCCCTGAGTGCTGTTGAAGAAGTATTCCAGTACTAATGAAAGTGCTCTGTTGAAGTGTGACACCTACAGAGGAATGCTTTCCTGCAAATGGATACAGGGCTCCCAGAGCATCCCATACAATGAGGAATTCCTAACACTGACCTTACTGCAACTTGGGAGAAGTGCTGCTGAGCTCTGCTGGTGTCCTTTAGAGTTATTTTCTTGTCTCAATAGGAAAAAAATCATGGTAGAATAACTTTACCACTTTTCTCTGTAAAAGTTACAACCTCAGGATAGGCCAGAAGCAAATATGTCTCTCAGAACTGATTTTTAAATTATCATCATCTCTTTTCTAGATAAGCACAGTGTGCCACATGCCCTTATTTCTTACTGCTGGTAATAGGATCCACTGGCTCCAGGAGATTTCAAGCTCAGCCCAACTGCACATGATAATTGCCATTTTCTTTAAAACATCCATCACCACTTCAGTAGATTACCAGGCTCACAGCTGAAATAACAGAACGCGGTTGCTTCCCAAAGGACACGGAGAGCGTTAAAACATGACATTGCTAAGTGGCAAATGACAAAAGACAACCAAGGGAATGGAAACTGATTGACACCAACTGGAATGAAAAAACTGCAGTCACTGCCGGGGTGCTGAGATCCATCAGAGGCCCTAAGGCGTGTGCTCCATAGGAAGAAGGCTTCTCCCATGCAATTCCCAGACACTGCAGTGGATGTCCTGCCGTGTCCCCAGCTGCAGCGCCACAGCTCATTGCCACCTGGTGGCTGAGAATGTTTTACACAGCCCACCGTGACTCCTGGGCCGTGCAGAGTTTCAGGAGGGTATTTTTTTAAGTTTACTCCCTCTTACGGATCAGCCCCTTCCTATGGCATTGCATGGGAATGCATTGAACATCCGCACCAGCAACTGCAACCGCAGCTAAATTTCTATTTACTAGTAATGTCTGAGGTAGCCTGTTGCTAAAGCAACTCCCTGCTTCTAAAGCAATGTGAAATCACAGCATAAGTTCCCAGCTAAGAATGACACCCAGCTAAGCACAACCACCTGGACTGGGACCTGCACCTCAGCAGTTGCCCAATGCTTACATTTTGTCACAATGAAAAATGTTATAGATTATTGAAAAGAAGGTCACAGGCATTTATTTTGAGACTTTCATCTCTGCTCTGTATATGGCTAACTTGAAATTAAAGTGCAAGAAGAAAATTTAAAAAGGCTAAAAATGAGCTCCATTTTTATAATAGCCTGAACCTTGATCCCTAGAATCCAATACAGTTTTCTTACAGCATCCTAAAAATTACTGCATACCCCTTTGCATCTGTATTTCTCAAGCTGGCCTACCTCTAACCCACCCCATCCAAAACTGGGCAGCTGAACAGTTGTGGCCAGACAATTGCCATTTCATATGCCAAAAAAAAATATGCCCTTTAAAAGACAAAGCCAGATGTGAATACCAAATTGTGCAAGTGCCCAAGTGAAAATAATAAAATCATAGGCTTGACCTTGCTCCACCCATTCATTTTGGGCAGAACTTGCCTAGAAAAGTTAATGGGTTTGACCTCAGTTTCAACAGATGAAGCTAGAACATGTGGAGCAGGGCCTTTGATGTCAGTAAAGTTATGCCTGGTTTACCCCAGTCTAGCCAAAATTAGAGTCTAGCCTGAGGGTAAAAACATCCTTTAAATTACCCAGGCTAGTCCTCCCCTGTGCAGGTTTGTAGCTGCACCACAGTGGCTGTTCCCCTATTCCTGTGGCTTGGAGTATTTCATTGTTTCCTCCTGGCCACAGAGCAGGAGAGTTTCTCAGGGTCAGACTTATCATGGGACATTGCCCAGCGAAGGGAACTTTTCTTACAGATTCTCATTCTCATATGAACCCATTTTCCTGCATTCTCTTCTAATTGTTTACATCTCCAGCTCAGCAAAACCAGGGAAACTCACTGGGTGGGATAACCTACATTTTCTCCAAGTCTGGAAACTCAGTGAGTAGTTCTGAAGTAAAAAAAATATGAGATGAAGATACACATTGTATTTACTTTGGTGTTCTTGAAAATCAGGATTCTCCTGCCAGCCAGAGGGATTAATACAAGTCTAACTATTCAGGGAAGGAGTATATTAGTGACAAAAGGGGCAATGAAATAGGAGTAGAAAAACCCACTAGATCAAGTGAATAGAAAGGAAGTTTGTTATTGGCTTTTTAATGCCAAAATATCTTCCTATATCTGCCCCTCCTGATAATTTAGTAAATTATATCCCACAGTGTTTTTTCTCCCTATAGAATCACACAGAACATTTACCTTCCTTTGCCTTAAAGCACCAGCTCAGTGCAGGAAGGCCAAGTGTGCTGGAAAAGACTTTCAGGCACACACTGGCAGAGACACAATTGCTGGTCACAGCACCTGGGACCCAGCTCTGCTCCTAAAGCCACTTGAAGGCTGCCTGGGAGCTGAACTGAGTGGCTGCACCAAGCACATTTCCCTGGGGCTCAACAGAGAGGCACTGGACAGGCTGGGAAACCTCGAGTTAGACACCAAGAATATGACTGCAAAAAGCCACAAGCATCCTGTTCTAATGTCGACATTAGCCCTGCCTAGAGCAGAGGAATGGGACCAAATCACTTCCTGAAATCCCTTCCAACATAAATATTCAGAGATATTACCAACATCTTTAAAATTTCACATTTTTTTTAAACATTAGTTAAGCACAAATAGCGGAACAGAACCTCTCCAGAAATAAGCTGTGCACTATTAATAAGCATACTGCAATAAAAACTTTAAGTGAGCCTTAAGTGACCATTAAACACATAATAATGCACTTTCCTACAGACAGCAATGAAATTGAGCACTAAACACTACAGGCAGAACAAAATCATTTGGCATAGATGCCTTGAAAGTTCATTATTAAAATGAAAACAAAGGACATTTGTTCTCCCTACATGGGGTGCCATATGAAGAACTCATTCCCACATTTCTACTAGACATTGGTTTAGCTGAAATGAACTCTGTGCTTAGGAAAGCAGAGTTATATATAAAGCTTCTTAAAAGTTGCTGGAGACATCTTTGCCTAATAGAGAATATTGAAGCAGGCTCACGTGCTTTGTTTGCAGCTTTTAAAATTAGCAGCACAAGACACTGGCTAGACAATGAGGAAGTAAAAATTATTTTTTTCTGCCAGGTAGACAAAGTTCCTTTTGTGATACCATAACCTTGATTTGTTTGCTTTATCACTGCTCGTGTGCTCTGCAGCTCTCTGTTATCAGGCTTTTCCAATGGCTGTCTCAGTCACTGGTGTGACTTGCAGTGTTCCTGCTGCAAGCACAGATTCATGGATAAAGCCTGCTATAGGAAGTGAAAAAGTTTATGATCAGTTTTCTCAATTAATGTTGCTTTGCTTCATGCACAACACAAGGCAGTCAGTAAATGACTGCTTCCAATGATGGGGTAGACACCTGAGGGTGGGAATGGACTGTACTATTTACCTTAATCAGACAGAACTCATCCGTCTCAGCCAGAAAGGCCAGTATTTCTGTGATGGAGATTTCAGATATACATCCCACCCGAAACAACCAAAAGTTGCCACTGACACAGACCTACATAACATCTAAGAATTAGTTCTTTCTATTTGCTATTTGATCAGTAGGTGCATCAAACTTTTTTCCTGTGTGTGTCTCTCCTATATGTCTACACAAAAAGTGAGGCCATGTACCTTGCATTTCAAGCCTCTTGGTGTTCTTTCTATAGTACAAGTCAAACTAACCCTAACCCAATAAATAAATATTTCCAGTCTTGCTGCTTTCTCTGTGTCCTGCCCAACTGCAATGACATCACAGCGACAGCTCCCGGCACTCCGAGATGATGGGAAAGTATAAACAGTGCTCCATCTGCAGTTCATTTGCTCTCTCCATGAAAAAGGGACCAAAACAAGCCCTTGACTGATGGTTGGTTTCCACAGTTTGGTGGCAACAGCTTTGCAAATGAACTATTTCAGGCAGGAGCTGGTGGCAGTTATTTGATAAAACGCAGCAGTGCTGATAATACACGAGGGTTTTTTTAAGGTGGACTTTGTAAATGATAGGATTCAAGGACAAACTTGTCAGGTCAAATCTGACCCAGGTGCTGAATGTGTAAAAGCTGAGAGGCAGAGATTACTGCAGGGAAGATTAATGACACTATTAACATGACTGTGTGGAGCTCTGCTCAGAGGAAAAGTTTGGGTTGCAGGCATAGTAAATGAAGTCTGGCTATGCTCTAGGCATATTTTTGTTCCCTTTTGTGTACAGAGATATTTTATTTCAGGGTTATTCAAATATACTCAAGTTGTATATGTGAACTTTAAAAATTAAGACATCTTAAAAATTCTTTCAGCTGATCAGTTACAAGGTAAAATCAGCACAGGTTTGCATCAAAATACCTTCTATTTAACACTATCCAGCTAACCTGTACTGAAAGTGCAAAATACTCACAGCAATATGCACAGCTGCTCTCTGTAACAGAACGTTTTCCATGCTGCTGCAATGCAACCAGTGTGTGATATTTTTAATTATTATCATTTCACATGTGTAAAACTGAGCTCTGATTCTCCTCGGGAAAACCATTCTATAGCTCACGAGAGGCGAAGTACTCCTGTATAGAGTATGCATTTCTTGTGTCACACAATAAGACTTGAAGCCATTGTGGACAATATTCTTTCCTTGTGAAATCAGCCAAGACCTTCAATTTCATTACTTCACTCATTTACATTGGCTGAAGGAATGGCACCCGAGGGAGACATGGCCACCCAGGGAGAAGGGTAAAAGTTTTTTGCTCCCCTGACTTCAATTCATCCTTCATTTACAGGTGGTCTGGTTGCTGCCATTACTGTCAAGAAAAATTTTGAGATCTGCTAAGAGGTTTTAGCTCATCTTCCTGTCATTCAACAATTTCAGTTTCAGGGACAAGAAGAGGTTTTGGGGGAAACTAGATTGTGAGAACACGACCCAAATGTTCCTGAGTTTAATGGAAAGTTCACTGCATTCAGTCCACTGAGCTATTTTTTCAGTCATCCCTGAGATTCCAGAGATGGATAAATAATTCAGTCAAACATAAACATAATAAATTTTGAAATCTGTTAAATAAAGGGGCTTTTTTTCCCCCCTGATCACTGCCTGAGGCTCGTTTTGGGTTAGTGGAAATGCATTGTGATTAAAGCACTGCACATCAGCAGAGCAACATCCTGTTCCCAGGTTAGCCCATGAGGATTGTTCCCTGCTATCGGTTTGCAAAGTTCCTGAATATTCATGGGCCTTATTCTCTTCAGATTAGGCTGAACTCTTGCACTAACTCTGGAGACCAGGCTGTGAGTATGCAGTACTCAGATTTCTCGTCTGCAAAATGGTGTTTCTTTACATCACAGAGGCATGAGAAGCATGAATTAAAATACTTCCCAGGTAGGGAGGGCTTTTGAAGAAAGGGGGATGTAGGGGCTATGCAAATTCACCACGTGTGTGCAGGGGCTCTCATCTCTTTTGCCCTCACTGGAAGCCCCTGGCATGTGACGGGGCCATAATTATATGCTGGGACCTAAATTTTGATTGCAGCTGCTTCTACTCCAGAATAATAGAGGAAGGTAAAGAAGGAGCCTGCTGATGTTTAAAGTTCAGTGCTGCTTCTCCATTTATCTCCCTAGTACCTTACAGAGCTCCTAATCGAAAACTTGAAGTTCTCTACTAATTCATTAAAATGCTTATTTTACAGCCTTTCATTCCTTCTTTTTGCAATAAGCAACTGGAATTGCATCTTTGGTTTTTACTAAACCTTTACTCCTAATGGCAACCTGGATATAACTTCTCCTTGTTGAAATCCCCTTGTACACACCAGAAACGCAGGAGGATGAATGAAGGCACTGACAATATTAAGCCATGTGCCATGTTTTGTCTGGGTATGAAATATCAGGATAACTGCTAAAATCCAAAATGGCTGAGTAACTCCATCCACCTCTCCTTTCCTCATAATTATTTACATGGAACCATCAGGAGACAGCATGTCATAATAGCCATTCATACTTGCAAACCCCAAACAAGGAGAGAGCTGAGCCAGGACTAAGTCAAACAGACAGAGAAAGAGACAAGTACATCTGGCTGGGAATAAACAGCCAGCTTTTTGCTTCCTCTCCTGGAAACTTTCTTGACTTTTGTTCTATCTCAGTTTATCCTCTCAGAGATGGAATGGCCTGCTTTGGCACTTGTGTAGCAGTTCAAAGCATCCTCAGATTTGGGTGTCATTAAAGGCTTAAATGTTCAAGAGCAAAAGCAGAACTGACTCTTAGAGCTGACAACTCATTGCTGCATAGATGAGCACAGGCTGAAGGAAAGAATCCAGATTGTATAATCAGTTCTCCATCTACAAAGCCAATCCCAACAGGGGTGAGAATGATGAGCATTCCTCAATGCTCTTCTGATGTTTGAAGCACCCTGCATCATAATGAAAGAGAGCTTGGGGAAATATACACAACAAATTGAATCAAACTGGAAATGCTGTTTGCCTCCAGAGCAGACTTGGGGAATTAATGTTAGAAATCTTCATTTCTTTAATCTGTCTCCATGCCATGGTAAGTTGCTGTGTATTTTTAAGTACAATAAAAATTTCAGTTTGTTCTTCTCTGAAGTTATTCTAATGGAGTCATTCATCCTCTTTTAACTAAATTGCAACAGAACATCACAAAGACATTTACTGGAGAGGCTGAAGAATGGTAAACAGAAAGAGACGTAGGATTTAATAGTAATATTTGTCATATTTGTCATGGATGAATAGGTACATTCAGTTATTTCTACTGACTCCTCTAATCCTAAATGTATGTTCCAGATTTGTCAAAAACATTTTCTCAAAAGGAATTAATTTTCTCAAAAATCAGTCAGTTATGTTTAAAATCTTCATGTAGAAAAAAACTGTTACAGAAAGGTAAAACAGAACAAATTTTATCTAATGTTTTAAAGAAAAAGGTTTCTCTGATTGTAATTGATTATTCTAAAATTAAATCACATACAGCAGAAACATGAAGGGTATTTACAAGGTAAATGCCATCAGAAAGATAAAATCTAAGTATCAGTGGTAATTTTCAGTGGTTTGTATATGGTCTTTATCTATTTTGTTATTTACAATCATTTAGCATTTACTCATAGAACTTCATTTTGTAATTTTTCTTTGTATGTTTCTTAGTTATGTATCTCATCTCTCTCCTAGCTGAGTGAACTGAGTTTTCTTATAGAAAGGATTTCCAAAGGTTTCCATAGCTCACAAATCCTTCAGCAGCAGCTCCATGTCTGTTCAATAACTCTACACTGTAAATAAAACAGCATTTCAATTCAAGGTGAGAGTTTGCTTTTGCAGATTTCCTCTGCACATCTGTCCAGGCTGAAATCCAGAGTTCTTTTGCTTTTAGCACACAGGCTTGGAAATAAACAGCTTGATAGTCAAAAGATCACAAATAGGATTCTTTTTCTAGAACCAGACTTGTGTGGATAGGCACTCACATGTACGTAACTCTTCCAAATTTGAAAGAGCTCCTAAATGTGTAATATTAGGAGCCTTTTTTTGTCTGGTGGCCTTGAATGAACTGGGCTTGTCCATAGAGAGGGACCAAAGATAGAAGTTAACCATATTGAGAGGTTTCATATTTTTTGTGTAAGAAAACTTATCTTTCAGCTACATTTACTCACCTCAAACAATGAGATCACCACAAATGTATCTGCATCATTTTGGGAGTAAATCAGAGACTATTTATATCCAGAGCTTTGAATTTCTACTGCCTAGTAACACAGCACAAGACTAAGGAGATAAAAAAAGGAGAAAGTAGCTCATAGCTATCTGATAGTTGGTGCCTTTTCTCCATCTTGGAAAGTTATACAAACAACTGTTGCTTATAACTTTATGGGTCTGAGACCTCACTTTGGAATCAGTGCTTTGAAATTTGGCTTGAAGACATTTCCCAAATCCGGTACTTAAGCTTTAATGGTGCAAGACTAACGAAAGGGCAGGATATGCATAGATTAAGGTAAATAAATAGTATGATATGCCAGGAAAAATGAGGAAGGGAAGTAATGAAAGACAAGTGTTCTACCAGGATTTAGCGAGTCCCATCTCAGACTGGCAACCAGCACAGTGAAGTTCTCCCGTTATGAACTCGAGCAAAGCTGCAAGGAGCAAAGCTGGGAGCTTTTCTTTTGTACTGAAAATGTTTTGAGAAGGTACTTTTCAGGAATTTATCATAATGAAGATCTGTGTTTCCCTACTTGCACTCTCACATTGTGATTTTAATAATTTAAGATAAATTATTGAAATTAGATATTTTTCTTAGGATTTTTTTTCCATTTAGGGGGAAAGAGATGACTGTTCTGAGAAGGATTTAGTGCAGGCATTCAAGCTGTGCTGCTGGAAAGGGTTAGTAGCAAGTGAAAGAGATCTCTAATGTCAACTCATTCTCTTTATGTTTCATTGCAGTCAGGCTTGGGTGAACCTGAGCAAAGTGAAGTGTGTGCATACACACATCCTTCTGCTTATGGAGAGTGCAAAACTCCAGGAGAGCTGAAATATTGTGACAGAGAATAAATACAAAATGATAGAAACAGATTTCATTGCAGTTGGTATTCCATAGCTGAAGCTTTCATATATCCACAATGCCAGTCCCAATAAAGACAGCATTTAACAAAACTGAATGTAAAGTCCAAGCCTAGGATCCAATTCCATTTTAATGTATCAATAAACTGGGGATGCAAATATTTCATTGCCAATTTGGGCACAAAAAGCTCAAGATCTGATCCCCTTGCTCAGTTTTCTGCAGATCAAAGAGTGCCTTAAACTTTGTCACTATTATTTTAAAATGCTCTTAATTAAACTCAGAACAAGCTGTAGCTAAAAGGTCATAATTTAAGTGCTTGAGACCACAGAGATGCAGCTCTGAGGAAAAGTGTGTTTTTGTGTTGCTAGGGGAACCCTTAATGTGCTATGGCACCAGGAAGGTTTGGAAAAACAAGAAATGAAGCAGAAGAAAGTATTTGGTAATCAAAAACACGAGAAGATTAAATCAAGGTCTAGAACTCCAAAAGAGAGAGAGACACAGCATTATAAAGAGTATTTTAGAAGAGCGGTATAATGTCTTTTCAACATACTTATTGAGAAAAATTATATTTAGTTATTTCAGGGGAAAAGTTTCGACCTGAACTATTGCCACAGATTGCTTAAATAAAAGGACTAATGGTACTCTGAAAGGTCTCAGATGTCTGATGTTAAATCAGTGGAAAGGTGTGGACTGGGATGTTCCACATTTTCTCAGAAATCCAGAAAATGTTTTCTGAGAAAACATTTTTCTCAGAAATTCAGAAATCTGAAGTTTTTAAACTTCAGAATTTTTTATAAATCAGATGTCAAGAAATCTGTCCATCTTATATGTATAGTTATGCCATTTTGTACAGTAATATTTTCCCAGGGCAACATAAAAATCCTTTTGAACTTAAACCTAAACAAAGACTTTCTCTATTTGCTATGGATTGAAACCACTGCTCTAGATCAGAACCAAAAGTTATGGGCTCAGGGGCTCAGCTGAGCAATGCCTGTTTATACCCACTGAGTAGAAAATCCATAAAAGATGGAGAAATTAATGAACGACTTGAGTAGAACTGTGGGAATAATTGAATTTTTGGCCAACAGATCACATTATGTCACTTTGTAACACTGAAGTATTAAATGAATATAGCTAAATCTAGTCTCAAGCATAGTCTGGTATTCAAAATTACACTATCTAAATTTTGAAACAAAACATTTTGACCAGTCTCAGAGAAAATTTACTTGGTTGGGTCAAAATTATTTGAATAAACAGCCTGAGATTACTTCATCCTTTCATTGTCCTGAAATTATTTTGCTGCATATATTTGAAAATATTTCTAAACAGAGTGGCAGGAAAGCAATCCTGATTCAAAAGCATTTTATAACCAAATGATTGACATAATATATGTTTAATCATACAGGAACTGACCACTGCTTGATAGAAATCTTCCTGTCTCTCCCAGCATCAACAGAGCAATGCTAATTTATACCAGATGCACATCTGTCCTGGCCTGTGTAAAGAAGCTGTTGAGGTGGAAATTTAATATTTGAACTAGTACAAACCTACAGAGTTCTGCATTAAAATTAAATTTGGGTAAAGGATTAGTTACTACTTTGATTATCTACTACAGGAGGCTTATCTTTACAGCAGACAGAAATGGCAAATAATTGGAATCGATATTTTTGCTGCTAATGCAGTGTCAATGTCATCACACTCTGAAGGTATTTAGCTCTGAAGTGGGTGAGTGACATGGCTAAACATGGTGACAAAGTGGCCCAGCACCTCAGGTTTCCTCCCTGCTTTTCTACAAAAGCTGCACACAGCCACAGCCACATACATGAACTGTATGAGATGAACTTTGATGCATCACAACGCCCTTAAGAAGTCACAAACCCTGAAAACCAGAGAATGTGAGAATAGAAATATTCACCACACCAGGATTTTTATGAATCAAGGGTTGCTGAAGATACTTTTGAGACCAAGGCTTGAGTTTAGCAAGTTCTTAAAGAGAAATAGCTTTTGCACCAGTCCCTTTTCCTCTCTAACTCCCCCAGTTCTGCTGCTTTTGCTTCCTTCCTTCTTTGTATCAGGATATAAGAAGGGGGAAAGGAAAAGATGGGGATCAAATAATGACTTTTCTTCTGTATTTGTTTCTGTTTTCAAAAAGTGGGACTAGTCCTGAGGGCAGGTGACTGGTGCCGCCTCAGTGACTGAGAGGATGTAGAAGAGCAACATGGTTGGCTCCCTATTGTCCTGCCTTTCCTAATCAAACTTTATCCTCCTTATTCTTAACGGGGTTTCTCTGGCTTTGCTACTGATGGGTCTGAGTGATCACAAGTTTTAAGATAAGACCTGAAAAAGATAAACAGAGTAACAGCTGTCATGTGGTTTTTCTTAGCTTCCACCTGACATTCCAGAGATTTAATTAAATTTCTGCCGTTTTGGCCACTGCTGGGAAGTGTGATGGAACAGAGAGCTATCACTGGAGTTTGTGCAGTCCTTGCTTGACCTGAGGCACAGCAATGTGAGGATGTGCTGGAAAGTCCTGTAGAGAGCCAGAGGATACAAGGAACAGAGTAGTGCATCCTCACCCCCACAGCACTGAACACCTACAGTATTCTCCTCACATTATTTTCCTTATTATTCTGACCTTTTTTCCAATGTGATGCCTGTTGGGTAATGGGGGCATTTAGATAACAGCTCCTGCTTTTCTCTGTAATGGTCTCTGAATGGCACTGCTTCCACATCCACCTTCAGTGTACTCTGAAAAAAATACATTGTGGAAGGATGGTGGTGGGAGAAACAAAAGGAAACAGGCCAGGAATAATTCTTTAGGTATTCATTTGTTAATCTATCTCGGTCTCTTTATGTGCTGTGTTATTGCCTGCCCAATGGGTGAACTCTCATGGAATTAGCAACAGACTTCCCAAAGCTTAGGGATGAGGTAATGGTGCACTGGAAGTGTGACCAGCATGACTCTGAGTGCTGCAGGACACTGCACATGCCACACAACAAATTGTTTATGCACTTTCAGCAACAACAGCAGCTGGAATTTTTACAGGGATGACGAAACACTGGAATATGGGCGGTTTGATGTCCTTTCTTAAGAATGGATTTGAGTCAAAGACACCCAAGCACAGACAAGGACTTCATTCTGTATTAATAACCCTTAATTACTAGGTTTGAAATAACACTTGTTTCTATTCTTTTTGGTTTAATAATTTTTCTTTACATTTTAGGCCAGCAATTAACTAATTAGCCCTAGTTTTGATAAGGGATCTTCTAGCATGTATTCCTATCAGTTTGTCCCTCATGACCAGCTATTGGAACATTCAGTACCACCTGACTTCACAATTACAGAAACCTATTGGAGATATTAAAAAGCAGTCTATGTCCTTACTTCATTAAAATGTATTATTTTCATGGAGGTCTGAAAATCTTATTGAAATATTAATGGAAAAATGTCTTTCCTTTTGGATGTTTTGAGCCGTTATTATTCTGTTGGGAATATCTATTGAGCCTGATCAGTATTCAAAGTTCTGTTTTAAACAAATCCAAAATAGTTCACCATAATACTAAAAATTCTATAACCCAAACCTGATAATCCTCTATCAAAAAATTATGGAATGATCCTGATTATGGAAGATTTCTCCCAAACAAATAGAATAGAATATAAAACAGCTACAAAAATTATAAAGCAGAATTGACCTTGTGTGACAATTTGGTTAATTTTTCATGGTGTTTTCTCATGTTTTCATGCGTCATTAGTCCCCATGACTATGGCACTAAATCTGTGCCCAGAGCCATATAAGATTGAGTACGAAATAATGAATCTAGGTCATGTCAGTGGACAGGACCAGACAGGAAATCTATGTGAAATGCACCAAATTTAGTAGAGTTTTCAGCACTTTCCATTATTGAAAGCTATGAAAAAAGCAGTAAGTTACAATAAGTTACATTCTGGTAGATTAAATATGCAAACTGGATGCTCAGTACTCACACTCCTAGCAGATGGCTAAAACATTGCCAGACAAGACACCACTTTCTGGATAATATTCTTTTTGATTTGGTGTTTCCAGCTCCTCTGAAAGAACTGTCTTTGCTATTCAGTATGAATATGCCCTGCAGAAGATTTTCCCCTAAATGGTTAAAAAAGAAAACTATCTCCTCAAAAAAACAAGCATTTGCTAGAGGTACTGAGAAAATGGCCCTCCAGTTATCTGAACATAATTCCAAGAACCAGAACAGAACTTTGGATAGTGGACCTTGTGCATTACCTAACAGCTTGGTTCATTCACCGATTTCAAAGCATATACTCCTTACAGAAGACAATATTTTGTCCCAGTTTATTATAATATTGCTATAAATCACAAGTGATTACTTTAAAGAAAGAAGTCACAAATACAAATGTGGCATAAGGCCTAAGCAGTATTTTGCTATATATTCTATATTTACACAGCAGCTATACTATAAACACAAAGTAGGCAATTCCACAATCCTCAAAAGAAAAGGCAAGTGATCTGTTTTTAATTTTAGGTTTTCTACATTTGTATCTAGGAACTGTATACTGCCAGGAACTATGGGTTAAGTTGGAAGAGAAACAGGAGCAACTTTCTTTGCCAGTTTCATAGAGTTCACTGATTTCAGGAATAGTTTCTTTTCCACATGCTGAGACTTCTCCTGAGGAAATAGCTCACTGATACAGTGAGGACAACAGGAGCAAGATGTCTTCCTACAGTGTAAAGTCAGAACAGTAATGACTAGATATAAAAACTTCTAATGCTTTGAAAGGACAAACATTTTGAAAGCATGTTTCCAAAATACATCTGCAAAATAACTTGTCCTTTTCTTTTATTCATTGTTCCATGAGACTCATGGCATTATGTTTTACGGTTGCTCAACTCCAGGCACAAACATTTTCCTGCTGAAAGACTGGCAATTTTTTTTTGGCAAAAAGCATAAGCCAAAGCCAGTGTGGAATGGATCTCCAGCAAAGATCCACTAAAACAGTGCATCTCTGCAAGTGACAGCAGCAGTAAAATCTCATTAATATCTTTCCTTCTGCTCCAAATGACTTGAGATTGTACATGAGGTATATGATATTCATGGTCAAAGCTCAGAATTATTATTGTATATTTTTTAAAACCTATTAATAACTTATCAGCTGCTAAATTAATGGCTTCTGTGTCTAAATTACACTCTATACTTCTTTTGGCACAATTAATACTGGTGGTCATGCTAGTTCCAGTGGAATGGAAAAGCTGTGGAACAGTAACTCTGGCAGAAACAGACACAGCAATGAGGTCACAATGTATGGAGGGAGCAGCCAGCACTGAGACAATTTCTGGACAATAAAAAGCAGAAAGGGTTTCCATAGGAAATGGAAAAACACCCAAAGAAATATCTGTTAGCAGAGAGCAAAGAAGGTCAGCCAGGGCCTCCAGGATCCCTATTTATAAGAGCCTACCCCTGAGTTCTCAGTTGTGTAGGTGGCTATTTTTAATAGGAATGACAGAAAAAAGTCTAGTCATATCACACGAGGAGATGTGTATACACAAAAAGTATCTTCTGCACTGCCTTTTCTTTTTCCCAGAAAGTTTGGAGTTTTGAGCTATACAAGATGGATGAATGAGGACGTGGTCTTGTCTTTGGAGTTTACACTGTTCAGATTAAACTGAGGATATTTTCCAAAAGCATGTGTTATGTATTTAAGAAGAGAAGTTCACTGTGGGGTGATAGAGATCAACATTTTTTTTCCTGGAAGAAGCTTTGTTTAGTTTCCATTAAGTAATGAGCTGCTAAAGGATTTGCTGCTACAAGAATCTGAAAAAAAAGACACCTTAAACACACTACAGCAAAGGATTGTCCTGTGGGACAGTTCCACAGCACAAATTGGTGCCAGTAGGCATTCCATCACTGAAATATCAACTAGAAATAGCTAAACACTGAAAATTTGTTCCAGAAACATTCTTGAGAAAATTGTTTTCCTGAAATACATAATCATGCTTATTTTTTTACATTCCAGTGTTTTTACTGGTTTGGTAGCCTTGACAGGAGGCATGAATCACAAACTTGCAAGCAGACAGCATTCTGCATTCCTTTTTGTGGAAAAGTTGGCCCCTAATGGTTTTTGCAAGATAGACCAAGGGAATATACAACATGAAGATTGCTTATTTGAGTTTCATTTACATAAAAATGAGAAAATTGGATACTTCTATGGTTAAAGCTGTAAGGAAAGTTGTGTCCAAAAAAATGTTCTTTATTCTTTACTTAGTCATAAAGTAATTTATTTTATAGAAACAAGTATTTTGACTGGAATACTCTGTGAAGAGTGCATGACTGAGAACAGAGGGCCACTGGAGTCAGCTGAATTTCAAACTGAGGAATTGTTAGTCAATATACCACCCAGCCTTTATATTTCAGCAAGTTTCTATTTGTTGCAAAAAGATAAGCAATGTCAGCCCATATGAAATTTTTCTGAGTGCTCAATAGTCACAATTCAGTGTCTGAGTTGTTTGCTCAACTCAGTTCCTTGATACTGTTTCCTCTTCCTGACCGGATAGCCTTCCAGACTAAATTTATTTCAAATAAACTCAATCTCATCATTAAATTAATCTCAATTTCAAGTCCAACAGTCACTTTCTGCAAACATATTGTCACAACAAGCAAATAAAAATGAGTGCAAGCATTTGCTGGGAAAAGGGTGACTATTTTCCTGTAATGCTGTCTCATTGCTCCAATCATCCAGTCTCCCATAAAATACACCAGCAGTAAAAAAGTGATAAACAATTGGCCAGCACTTATCCACTTATTTAGAAGCAGTTTCTTGGTGAAGATTTGCCATTAAGACTCTGCATGTGTCCTCAGCTGTAAGGCAGGATATGTATTTTATCCAGCCACACAAGAAGATCTCATCTTTAGTTCCTACCTGTGGAAGTAAATCAGGTGTGATGCCAAGCCACAGCTCCTTGCACAGTGCTCTCTGAAACTAGACCTGTGTGGAGCTCACAGCACTGGGTTTGGGCTTACAGGAACCTTGTAGGGCTGTAACAGCAAGCACTACAACCAACCCCAAACACCAAAACTCCACACGTGCTTACCAAGACCTCTGTCTGCTCCAGCCTTAGTGGAAGCCCAGAGACTGCAGCTCAAACAAACTGCAGTGAGCTGATAGAAATAATAATCTGTCTGGCTTTAGGTTTGCTTTTCTCCAGAATACCTTGGCCCTCAAAACACCCATAGGGAAGACATTAGGTATCAAGGCTCCATGCTGAGAGCCTAGCCTTCCACACTGGAATAGTTTTCAAGTTGTCTGAACAAATAACTTGGAAAAAATATCCAGATTAAAAGAGCTTTTCCTTGCAAGATCATCAAATGAAGGATGGTAACACATCCAGTTCACTTGTGCTGCGAGTGCAGAGCTCACCAGCTCAGCTTGTGGCAGCTGTGTAATGAGAACAGTGCTGTTAATCTACACATTTGCACAAGGATTTTCCTGGGTGAACACCAGGAAAACATGTTGGGAAAACAGTTGATCAAGTTCTACACAAATTTACTTTAGGTCACTCAATATCACTCCAAAATCTCTCTGTAGGACAGAAACACAAGTATTACTTGTGTAAAAGGGCCATGAGTATTTGTACAAAGTCTGGGACTCCTTCACCTCTTGGCTGTTCTAAGTGCTTGCCAACTTGTAGGATTAAACCTGATATTCATATAGGAGACAGCCTGGAGCTGAGATCTCTGTTTCTACTTTGAACTGGGGTATCCAACCTCGTTCTCCAGAGACAAAGTTTCAACATCTGTCAAAAAAGGTCTGAAAGTACTATTTTTCCTTAAAGGAAGCATTACAGAGTGAGTTAGTTAATGCTTAGAAAGGGTTTAGGGTTTCAAGAAACTAAGTACCATGGAAATGCAGGGTGCTGTGATCCCTTTATAGTGGAATATTTTATCACCCAAAAGTGGCAATTTCCTTACAAGTCAAATTTTGTCCCACTGTTATTCCATGATATCCTAAAAATAGACACCATAGGTTTTTCCTTGCATTTCTTACTTCAGTCAGACAATCCTCTACTCCCTCTGCTTGAAAAATAATTCGAGTATAGTAATGGTTCTGCTTCCACCCTGCAGAACACTTGGAGTTTTACACTTCACACTTGGGCTCCTGTTGCATAGGAAATACTAATGGTGACACCAAAGAAAGGAAACAGCCCTTCCGAGCTGTGAACTCCTAGGTGAGCTGCCTTTGTTTTCCAGAGTCAAAGCACGATATGAATGTTCTAAATTAAGAATCAAAGCATTCCATATCTCTGAGTACATGTATAAATTAAAAGTAGGAATTTATAAAATACTTCAAGCTCTCGAACAACAGCAGGACATGACAGCCCATTCCACAGTTTTGGACTGGTCCATTACCATCTTATTTACAGATGGCATGTATCTAATAAACACTCCTCCTTAACTGCACTTCTTTATTTTTTTTAAAAAAGCACTTTACATATTAAAGCAAAGATAAAAGTAACAGAAGGGCAAACCAAAACACCAAGTGCAAACACTCGTAAATTTTCACAACTTTGAGATCTTAAAAAAAACTTGAATTCTGGATCCAAGCATTCTCATACTGACCTTGAATTTACTGGATGCCTGGAGACTTCAGAGTGGATGAAACCCAGTCAGAAAATGCTCAAATACTTACCTGAATTAGAAGTATATCATGAGTTTGTCTTCATACAGTAGAGACAAGTTGCATTTGGTACCCATCCATTAAATTATGCAGACTTTTAAAATGCACAAGCTTATAGTAACTAACTCAGAGCATTCAGAACAAAAGAATATTTCTTGGTATTTTAATTCTATATGAAGAAGAAACAAATCAACATAAAATATGTTATTTTAAATGTGTGCTTCCAAAGGTTCCCCTGTTTACTGCATGTTAAGCCAACTTTTTCAGAATTATATTATTGAGAAATAAAGAGGAAAGTAAAACCATGAATCGTAGATATTTAGCATTCATTAGTGTAACATCTGTCATACTGTCTCATGTCACAGCAAGTTAGGGAAAAAGGATCTCCAATGTGAGTGCAAAGCTGAACAGTTACGTTCCTTATCAAATGGGAGGATGTATCAAATGGATGTTTCACTGGGGTCTGTCCCAGTGTTATTCAGTGCTTTCACTCCTTACCCAAAAGTCACATCACAGAAAAGGCTCCTTTGACTTAGAGACAAATGAAGTCTGGTACATTGCCAGTACTCTGGAGGTCAAGAATAGGATTCCACGTAGCTGTGACAAACTGGAAATACGAATGGAAGACTTTTTATATTTTTCAATTTCAACAAGTGTAAGCACCACGCTCAGGAATAATAATCTGCACCGACAGAAAATGTGGAATATTTGAGGAGGGAGAAATTCAGATAGAAAAGAGCACAGAAATGACAGCTGACAGCAGGCAGGACGTGAGCTAACAATGTCACGCTGCTGCCAGCACAGAGTGTCAGTGTGGAATGTGGATAGCAGACAAGTTTGCAGAGGAACCCTTTTGCTACAGCAGCACTGATAAGGCTTTAGCTGGATTGCTGTGGCTATGTCAGGGGCCGCACTTCAAGAAATCTATGGACTGGTCAGAGACAGTCCCAAACACAGCAATAAAAATGATGAAGTGATCTATAAATTATGCATTAGGGTAAAATATTGGAAAAGTGGGATATTCAGCTAAACACTGAGGAAAGCCATGATAACAGTCTCTCAGACATGAAGAAGGCTATTTTATGTGTCTGCAGAAGAAACAAGATAAAATTCAAGAAAGGCTCAGGATACACCATCGGAAACATTTTGTAATGAAAGGGCCATGAACAGCAGGAAAATTTGAATGAGGTTTTGTGCATCCCCACTGAAGATTTCAAGTGGCAGGCTGACAAGTGTCTGCCAGGAAGCACCCAAAGGTTGTTGCTTTTGCCTTGTATCAGGTGACTTTGTATTCCTTCCAGCCCTATGATCCCATGGTTTCTGTTTGCTCTTTATCCTGTTTAATTCAAAGCTCTAAAAGTTCTGGCACACACCACACTGTGAAATAAATTTGATTTCAATGAGCCCAGAATATGTTTCTGCTTATCCCCCTTCTACTTTTACTTTCTGCTGAGGGCAAAAGACAAATTATTATTGTTCTCATTCACCCAATTGTTTTAGTGAAACGTCAGCTTCTTAGGGATGATCTTGAAACTGAAAGGCCCAAGCCTGTGAGATGTGAACATTGTCCTAACTCAGACATAAAATGAAGGTTAAGAAGAAGCAAACACATACTTGCTGTTTCAGGAAGAGCGTCAGTGCCTGGCAGCTTGTTCAGAAGGCTCGTTATCTTGTATGGAGAGACTGAGCTGTACGTGTTTCATTCAGGCAGAAAGACAACAGAAAATTAAATCTTGAACACTGCCATAAAAATCTCCAAAACACTGTCTGTTGTTTAATTTACAGTTTCAGATGACTGGTACCACTCAGTCTGAAAGGACAGAAATGATGCAAGTAACCACAGGAACTAAGAAATGCCAACAATGGTATTAATCTTTCCATGGAGATTTTCTAGAAGCTTCATAGAGAAGTTGGATTGTAGGGAAATACATACTAATTTTTATTTTTTTTTAAATCAGCCTGAGTTTTATATCAAATGTCCATCCACAGCTCATTTGGAGCTATTATAGGGATTAGGTGAAAGGCATAAGCTGTAATTACAAGTCAAACCATGCCAAGCCAACATGGGCATTGCTCAGGAAGTCATGCCAAATGACATCCCAAGCACACAATATGGAGAGAGGATCTGCCAACAATTTTAATTTGTTAGAAATTGTCTCAGTATTTTGTTTGATAGTAACATGTTTTTAAAAAATGCCAGTTACACAGGGGCTGGCTGCAGTCCAGGGGTGAAACTGTGATGAAGAGGGCCATTAGTGAAAAACGCCAAGCTCTGAGTTTCATGACATTAATATTTATGACACAGTGTGAAGAATCTTATTTAAATGCCACTCTGTGTGTGGGTTGGAGTGAAGGAAAAGAGGGATGCTAGAGAAGGAGAGTTACACTATTTATGCTAAAGTGTGCAGGCATCTTGACAAGGAACAAAGCCCTTGACAGACACTGGGTAGCAATAATTAGTCTAATTTTTGGATAGTTACACTTCATCTGACCTCTGATTTTAATGGCATAAAATTCTAAAAACAACTGCTCTGTCAAGCTGCCAAGTGGAATGTATTTGGATGGGTATTTCGAAACTAAATATCATTTTTGATCATCATCTATTACTTTGGGCAAATGTCCTGAAGTAGACTGAACCTCAAATATTTATTTCATGCCAGCCTGCTCGTCCTGAAATGCTGTTGTGATTTCAGGCAGCCAACACATTTTGTTCAGGACGATGCTATAACTCCTACCAGTGCCTGCTGAAGTCCTGGAGTAACTGAATTCCTCCCTTTGCAGAGAGTGGGAAAGAAACTGTGCTGGCCAGGGAATGCTGCACTGCATCCTTCCTGGGTCACAGAAGGTGGTGAGGAATTTTCACATCCAGGATTTCCACAAGCAATGGGGTTTGTGCACTTACTAGAGTCAGAATATGGGTTTCTCCACGGTGAAACTGTACTGTTCCTGTGACTGCCCTGTGGTGACAACGCTCTGCACTTTGTCACACGGCTGCAGTGAGTCCCTCTCAGGTTTTTATAAAGTTCATATAAGATTTGCATGAACTGTGCAGCAAGTCGTCGTCTCCCTGTTTTTAATGCAAATTGTCTCCTTCTCTTGACATAAATAGTCTGTTTTATGTCATAACTTAATTCCTACAAACTGCTGTGCTTTTTCAACTTATGTTGTTATGTCAAGAAATAAATGAAGTGCAGTATGTACATCATATTTTTCAGGCAAATGTCTGGCATGCATATTGCTTACATAAAAATACAGCATTGTTTAAGAAAGACAAGAATTTAGAGGGAGCTGGTATAAGATATCAATTTTTTTAAAGCAGCAGTTCCTTGGAGATTAATTTTTTTTTCAAATGATGGTATTTCATAGGCTAAAAAGAAAAATCTGCTGTTCAAAACACAGAAAACCATCAAGTGAAATCAAAGTTACAATTTTATACAAAGGAATTCTGCTATTTGTAGCACTAAAATATAAAATGAAATACTATTGGAATTAACTGCTGAAAATTTATTTTAATATGTGCGAACAGAAACTTGGTCGTGCACTCTTACCCAGGAAATGTATCGACTTTGAAGTCACTGTCTCCTGTTTCTATTTAGAGAAGGTCAAAGCTAAGGTTCAGCAGGAATCCAAGAACTTTTAAGGCAAGGATGAATTAACTCACATGGCATGTTGTCCTAAATTATTGCTTTGTAACTATATCCATCTAGAGTATGCAGTAACATCCAGAAGTTAAGAATAGGTGATTGTACTTTGCACTATACAATCAGCCCTGAAATAAGAAAGAGCTTGGTTTCTCACTGACTTTAGACTGATAAATAATGACTGTGGAGAAATTCCTCCTAACGAATTTTAATGGAATTCTCATTAGTGGGATATCCCCTTTTGTACTCCTATGGTGGCTCTTTAAATCTGACTGACTTTTATACATTTGCCAGCCTCATCTCAGGGTCCATATGGATAAATTTTAGAAGAAACCTCAGTGGAAGGAGAAGGAGCCCTGTTTGGTAATCCTGGGAGGGCCATGTTCAAGGGGCAGTGAGGATCAGGGCTGGCTGGAGGGCTCACCCGATGCTGCTACACTGCTGCAGTGTTAAGTTAAATGGGAGGCTGCCCAGCATCTGGAACTGTTTAGCTTTTAGTGACCATTTTCTCCTGAGCACTGAGATTATTTTATCTCTTTTCTATCTCTGTGCAACGTAGAGATGTGTGTTTCAACTCGGTTATTGTTTCGTGTAGGGATTGTTACATTCACACAATTGCATCCACCAAGTGCCTCGGCGTTTCGTCCATTTCCTGCAAAGAGGGAAGGTCTCTGACTTCAGGCCTAACGAGGGTGACTGGAGGCTGAACACTGATGATCAGAACATCTGCAAAGCAAGAGTTGAGGAGAAGAGTTCAGCTAAGAAGGTCCCTGACTCCCAAGAGCTGTGCACCTGCTGGGAGGCACTGCGCCCCTCCAGCTGTCCTGGCCATTAATGGAGGCTGAGGGTGCTCAGTATTTTGCATAACCCAGCTATAAATGCATTACACTTAACTGCATAATCTCAGGGATAAGGGAACATCTGTCATCCAATAGCAGCAAACACCATCTGCTTTTGTATCGCCATATTCCTACTTACTTGAACAAATGGAGCTCAAGGGGCACTGGGCACTGCTTAAGAAAAAACAAAATGTATTTAGACTTGTTACTTTGCCCTTTTGCACGTTTGGAATAGCTATAATGAAAGGCTTTGCTCACAAAAGCTTTCATTAGAGTAATTTGCTATTTGTGCTTTCTCTTCTATAGTTTCAGATTTATGTTGTTTTTCTCTAACTAGCTCATGGAAAATATCCAAATTAGTTATGAAATAACTCACCTCCCATTACTCCCAAACTTAGCCAGTAGCCAACATCCTTTTTCAAGATAATATCAGGAGTCTTTCTTGAGCTCTTCAGCTCCTGCCCAGAAGAAAGGCTGGTCCAGCCTTCTGCTTCTCTTTGCTGGTACTAAAACAAAAGAACTGCAAAGGCAACACGGTATCAGGCAAAAAATCTTCTCTGGAAGATTAAAGTAGACCTCTGGAATTCTGCCAGAAGAAATTTACAGTTGAGCTGGTTTGAACACTTTGTACTGTTCATAATTTATAGTGACTTCTTATTAATAATTTTAATGTCTGGAGGAAAATGAAATTATACTCTACTGCCTTGTGGAGTCAAATTCTAAAGATGTTCAAATTATCTGACTAGATAATTGTTCCTCTTTTGGCTTTTGCCTATGGCTGTTCCTTCTGTTACTTGATTAAACAGATAGCAGAGCATGTGTCCTGGTCTGAAGTAGGAAATGGCTCTTTAGGAAGCTTTGGGAAATCTATCACTTCTCTCACTACTCCAATGTACTCTAAAGGCAGTTAATGATAACAATTGATGCTGTGCTTTCCAAATTTAGCCCTCGAGGGATTGATGTGCTGAGTGTCCCCAGAAGAGAACTTGACTGGAAAATCAAACTTAGGGACTAGCATAGAAAAGGATGCTCGAGTAGGGCAAATGAACCAAATATAAACACAGCTCCAAGAACTTGGAGGAAATTAGTGGAGAACTAGAACAGCTCATATTAATCTAGAAAGACAAAAATATGTTTATCTGGAAACTTGGAATTCAAATTCAATTTGTATCCAATGCTTGACTAAACTTTTCAGACAACATTTTACAATGTTTATCAATTGCTATACAATTTGTACACTTTATTATAATTTATAGAAACAGTCTCTCTGTTTCCCTAAATATGTACAACAGGAAGGCCTGTAGACAGGTTTTATACATATTTGACCAATTACATCCATGCAAAAACCCCCTCAAAGAATAAAGCATTTGATTTGAAAATGCCTTTAAGCTCACAGGTGAAATTCTAGCTTTAAAGTGACCAGCATTTCTAAAGCCCCAAAGTCTTCATCAGAGTTCCACACTTGCATCTCTCTTCTCACCATAAAAATGAAAAGTGACCTCTCAAGGTGATGTTTCATAATATTTGTGTCTCACAATAGCATTTGAGAATCTGAATAACTGTTCCCACTGTATTTAGGAACTGTGCAATACCTGTAATAGGAGGCTGTCTTGTAGGTTTAGGTTATTGGCTCCTAACAGACTGGGGGTAGGAGGAGAAATAAGAACTTTGAGAGAGGAAATGTTACAGCTCTATTGAATTCCACTCCAGCAAGTGGCATGACAGAACTCCTAAATTATCAGGGAAACTGGAGCAGCCTCAGAAGTGAGACTCATACACTTGCGTGCCATTGTTTAAAACTATCTTCTAAGTCTGAAAACTGAAAGAAAGCTTTCCATCTCTTTGCAAGTTGAAAGAAAATAAGAATTTGCTCAAGTTCCCAATGAGCACATCTGGAATAGCCTCCAGTATTTTGCTGCCAGCCTTCGGAGCCAGACACCATGAGGCTTCTCTGGTTTTATCTACACCACAAGCTGTGGTACAGCACATATTTGAGGACATAATTGAGCTGTTCCTGACCATTCTGCCTCAGCTGCTGAAAACAGGATCCTGATTAGTTCTGACATTAGTGCAAGCTTATTTATCTCACTCTCCCTCGGCTGGATTACTACCATGCTTCTCAGAATGTCTTCTCAGCCCCAAATTAAATTGCAAATTATAATGTAAATTAAATTGTTCTTTTTTCTTGGCTATCTTTGGTTTCAAGAAGACCGTACTTCCCAAGCAAACAGTACCATAAAGCCTTGGAAAAAAAGACATGGAGAGAAGCCACTGGTCTTCTTTTGGCTGAAAATCAACTGGATAAAAACATTTCTATCATGATCACACTTCTAGGTTACCATCTCCTAGTATTTTTTGACATAAATCAGAGGTAGTTAAATCCTTAGAACAGGTACTTCAAAATAAGCCAGGTTACTTTAAATATTACTAAAAGTATTTTGATTTGCTGTTTTTCTTCTTGTTTTCTCTAAATGAATGCTCCTTAGCACAAATTTCATGAATACCTTTGTCATCAAATTATAGGGATCAGTAACCTCTGCTGAAGAAAGGGCAAGTCTTTCTGAGAAACTTTAATGAATCTGCACTGGGGGGCATTAACCTCACTGCCATGGTTTGCTGGAGCCTGAGCAGGGCCCAGCTCAGCAACTTCACTAAGGACTGGCTGACAAAAACAATTCCTGCATATGGGATGTGAAACAAGTCAGGAAAACATCCTTCTTTACAAGGCTGCACGGAATACAAGCTGTTCCCTTGGATAATTTCCCATCATTAACCATTTCATTAGTACTGAACCCTTCAGAGCCTGTGAGTGCCCACCAGCGCTCCCCAGTGCTGCACAGCCACCCCTGTGTGTTCTATATGTAATGTGTGCTAAGGCTGTGCCACGTGGGGCTTCTCAGTGTTTTCCCCTAAATAGAAAATGTTCTCCGAAAAGTTTTTTTGGTTAAGTTCCTGGAAAGAATCATAGGGTGTTTTTTTTTCCTTTTCATAGAAGACAAGTTCCAAAGTGACAATTTCATCCTTGCAGTGCATAAAAGGAACTTGAACTTGCCCTAATAACTGAGTACTTTAGGGCAGTGTACAAAAACTTTTGAGATAAAGACATAGATACAGATGATATGGAGTTTTCCAGACTTTTAAAAAGACTGAAGGAGTCTTTCAGAGATCACATGCAGTACATATTTACTCATTGGTAATGAAAAAACAGCCTCTTTTCTCTTGCTGTTTGCAACTGATACAGACTAAACCCCTTTCCCTCTATCTCTGATGGCCCTTATATTCTTTTACACATAAATTACAAAAGGAAACAAAATTCTTTCCAGTACAAGCCACAAGTGGATGATACACTTTTAATTGTCCTTGCTGGGAATGTCAAAGCAGGCAGGGCAACCCTTCTTACTTCAGTTTGCAGATTCCTAGATGATCTCTTAGAAAAGATAAATTGCAAACTTTCTCTACTTCCAGTCACTGACATATTTGCATATATCAAATGAAAATACATGGAAGAATAATGATTCTAAATCAGAGATCAGTGTTCTTGTGTAGAAGGCAAGCAAAATATAACCTATGACAAAGTAGATCCCACATATTTATGGTGAAACTTCTGGCCAAATTCCACTGGATGAAATGGGCAGGCTGGTGTTCCAAATCCATGTTCAGTACATGTGTGATTCATTTACTTCATCCATATGGGATTCTGAATATTTATTATGAATTAACAAACATCTTTTTTAGTAATAGTTTAATAACTAGTTATAACAAATAATCAGTTATGACAAAAAAAATCCTAATTTGTGACAGGGGTAGAAATGAAGGTAAGGAATTCTGACTCTATGTATATCAAGTCAGTAAAATTAGGCAATTAGACAAAAATGGCAGGAAATCAGAAGGAACTAAATCCCTACTTGTATCCAGGAAGGAATTGCACTGCTGGAAGCCCTGCTCATGTAACTGAGAGCTTAAGCCACTACAGAACTCAGCATCTTTCTCTGGTTCACAGCTCCAGCTTTCCACCCCTCTTTCCACAGCTGCTTTATTTCTGGTCTGTGCACTGCAGCTGTGTTAACTAACTGGTGAGATGGAAACTCCCCTTTTCCATGAAGAAACCAATTCCAACACAAGAGCAGGCTGGGCGAGACTGGAGCTCTGGCCAACTCTAAGCCCCTCACCCTGCATCCCTCCCCCTACCCTGGCAGCAGGAGAGTCGGGACACAGCTGATGGCCAGGTCCCACCACAGCCTGCCTGTCCCCTTGCACTCTCCCTGCTCCCAAAAGTGCCTGGCAGAGCTTCCACTGACTCTGAGAGCAGCTCTGGCAGCTGTGGACATGGCAGGAGAAGTGCCTGCTTGGGGCTGCCCCTCTGCCTGTGTAGGCCCCTGTCAGAAGGTGACAGCCACAAAGTATCAAAGACTGTTTTTCCTTTCCAAACTCCCTGCTTTTTTTGTTGTTTTCTCTCCAAACATGAGTCCATCTGCGCCTTCCCAAGCGATGGACGCGCGGCGACATCTGCGTCACTTTGAAAAAAGCACTTGTGTGTTTGCTTCTCACAGGAAGTGGGAATTGCCAAGAAATAATTGTCAAGACCCTTTGTTGTTTTTTTCCCTTTTTGTACCTGTTACTTCTGAGCAACCACACCAACGCAAATCTGATTTAAGCTCACAGAGTTATGGAAAATGAGGTTCTTGAAGCATCAGAACAAATATTCTTGATTCCAGAGGGTATCTATTTACTTCATCAGATCACACAGATAACCCATAACCACACTGAGCTCTCACTGACATCATTGTACTTCCTGTGTGGTAGCAAAGTTCTTAGGGCTGCTTTTAGGACCCATACACTGTATTAATCACTCACAGATATTCAGACTGATGGACAGTTCTAAGAATTCCCAAGACAGCACTGGAGACAGGGACAAGACCATTTCTGTAAACTATTGTGGGACAGAAACAGTAAATATGTTATTTTAGAAAAAACTGAATCTGGTGGTTCATGAAAAATAGTAACAGCTTTTAAAGCAAAATTGCCGAGGTGAAATAACACATTACCACCTTTCAGATTTGGTGCTTCCTTACAGTTTTGACAGAAATATCACTTCAGGTGCAAATCTCCCAAAGAGGGCAAAATGTCATCATCAACAAGCTTCCCCTTTATACTACATTTGCATAAATACAGATAAACCCTGGTGAAATGAGTGACTCTAAACATACAGTACAGGGTAGAGAGGAGAATTTGACCCACTGTGCAGCGACTGTGCTTCTCAGATTTAATTAGTTTTGCAGTAGTGAAGAGAATATGATGGTGAAGGGGACAGCAAAGAAGTATCCAGGTACCCCTGCAGCCATTTCTGCTCCTGAGCCTGTGATGTTCCTGCTGCATTGTGCACTTAGTGAGGTACAAATCTGTGCATCATATCCCGTCCTGATCTCAGAAAGATGAAACAATGAGCCACTCCTTGCCATAACTTACCTGCCTTTCACAATTCCACCTCTTTTTCATCATTATGATTAATTTATTTCAAGGCAGCTAATAAGTACAAAACATTTTGTTTCAACTCTGCAAAAGACGTGGGATTTTCCTGAGGAAAACCAAGCCACACAATGACAACTGTTGATTAAAAACACGTCTACCATCCAATGCAGTTTATGACTTATCCCTTCTGTGGCAGGAGGGACATTATTTTGATAGAGGGGATGATTAATGATGGAAAGAAATTAAAATCTTTTATCCAAACCTTTCAGATGTATCCTTAAAAAAAACCCATCAGTTCTTAATTGATTTTCCTTTTTCTTTGGAGATTGCATTTGTGAGTTGCAGCTCATCCTTAACTAATAAGAGTTTACTTACACACAAGGGAACCACAGCATGAAATGTTCAAAATAATGAGATGAAAATAAAAAGTAAACAAAATTTAAATATTTTGGCTTCTCAAGACCAAATTATCTTTTCAATCACATTTAAAATCTGCTTTACATTCCCCAAAGTAAGAACTTCTGGCTCAATAGCCAAAAATACAGACTTATGGGAATGGAGTACAATTTCATAAATATTGGTATTTATCTGCAGAAGCTTCCAGATTAGTAAGCAAGCATGGGTTTATCCATCAAATGAAAATGTATCAAATCTTAGCTAGCAGTGGCTTTATGTAGCAGGTTGGTACTAATCTGAGACAGCTATCTGGTGGAAAGAAATCATCTTTCTACAGGAGCATTCTTGGTGTTCACAAGACCTCTGTTTTACAATCACATTCCCACAGCACTAGAAAGTTAGGGGAAGATACAGATTTCTTCTGAGGGACTCCTCTCTCTGGGTACCAGTAGCGTTTTCTTCCAGACAGGATTACCCTGTGAGAGTTGTATGAAATTTCTTTGAAGGACACAATTTTTGCTTCAGAATAGCTCAGACTGTTCCAAGCTGCAGGTATTTTGAAAATAAAATTAAGTTTCCATACAAGGTTAAAAATATTCCCTGAGCCTTCTCCCACATCAGACTGCAGGAGCTGGACACTACTGTGCTATCGACACAGTCAGTATATTTTTCAGGAGCAAAATACAAACATTGAGTTAGAACACTTAATAGAAGTTTGCTAAGTACTTTTGCTTCCTTTCTTGGTCATGGTTCTGAGAGTGTTTGTTTAAATGAGGAGGAAAATGAATAGATTCCCCAGACTTCCCTCCATTGCCAGCAAATACAGCGCTCACCGTCGTCCTTTGCATAACATGTAGTGAAAAGTGAAAAATTAGATTCTCCTCTTAAAATACTCATTGTCTGTCACTACTTTGCTTTTTACTTTTCCTATAAATGTATACTCAGGGCCACTTCAGTTTCTACTGACTCTTGCAGAGACTTTGAGAAACATCTTTGGTCTAAATTCTGTGCTCTCATGAGCTGGCATCAATCCCAAGCTTTCCTACCACCGTGACAGCAATGCTGAGGAGGAACAGGGACATGGGCAGTGTGCTGTGGGACTGTCCTGAGGGTGACAGCTTTAACTGGAGAGGTTTAGTCAACCACAGCAAAAGTGTGGTGTTGAGAAGAGAAGGATGCCACTGCAGCTTCCCCCTTCTGCTGGGCTGTGGAGCTGCCTGGAAGGGGCACATTAAAAGGCTCTTTGAAGAGCGAGCTGTGCACTGTGCTCTGTGGATAAGCATCTCGGCCCCAGCACTGACAGATCACTCCCTTTCAAAGCACATTAAAACATGCAAATAAAAAAGCTTCTTTCCTTAACTTCTGGGATATACACCTTCCAAGAAGGAATTCTCATGCAATGTGCACATACCATTTCCTACCAGATTCACAGATACATTTACAGAGATAAAGACAACGGTATTAACTACGCATTAACTTCACATCCCTTTTGAATGAATTTCTGTCTCATCCCGGTGTGTCAAACGTCTGTGAATGGTTCTGCCAAATCTCTGGAAGCTGGCTAGGAACTACCAGGCATCAGGGAAAGCATCTGTGCTCTGGATAGCAGCATGTATGAATGGTGCTGCTCGTCTGCCTGTGGAGCCCAAGCCATGCCAGCTGTTTGACAGGATGAATTGGAAGGCAGATCGATGAGAGGCTCTCAGAGAGAGGCCATGGCACACTCCAAAACCAGTTTTTTTCCTTTCACTCCCCTGCTTTCATGCACTGCTCATATTGCTTCAGTTATTTAACTTCTTTAATCTGATAAACATTAATAAGGCAGCAAGTTCTCCTCCCAGCATTGGATTTTTTAATCATTTCTTTAGGCAGTGAGCTTACAGTCTGCTCCTTTGCCAGGGTCAGACAGCTCAGATTACACAGCCACCTTCCTGCACTAGCACCCAGGGATTCATGGAGAACGTTTCTATTCTGCTTTGTAGTCAGTGAAAATCAACAAGACCAGCAGCACAGCCAGCTTTGTTGTAATGCCCTGTTCTGAAGGGAACATTGTTGTTGATTACTCAAATGTTTTTACCTTTAATGGTTTTCTTTAAATTGCTCCATTTCATTGTGTTGTGCTTAGCTCACTGACTAATCTGTTCCACTCAGGAAAGAAGTATCGGTTGTATTTTTCTCATTTTTGAAATAAAAACAGATTAAGTTGAATTCAAATTACCCACTTTGCCAACAAGGAAGAACACAGATATTAAGAAAGCTTTCCTCATCATTCCGAAGGCCTTTTCTTCTCTATTTACAACTCTTTTTATTTGAGCTCCGTGAACATTTGTGTGGGCAAAGCTGTGTTGGCATGAACAGTACACAGAGAGAACATCAGACCCATAACAGAGATTTGCTATCTCCCAATTAGATTCTTGATTAAATAAACCACATTTTGATAGCCTTAGAGTTGCCTTTTAAGGGTCAAGACATTCAGCCAGAGAACAGAAACACTCTGTACAAAACACAAAGGCCTGGTCCATGTCCCAAGGACTTCTGCTAAGCAGCACAGGTCTGTGAGCAGAACACAGCGAGATCAAAAGGGGAGCAACAAAGCAGAAGCAGCAGTGTGCATGGTCAGATAATGATGGCTCTCTGCTGCTATTGACCCGTGTCTCTGAGTGCTGCCAAAGACGAGTTTCCTGAGGGAGATGTGAAGAGGAGAGGCTATTTGCTCTTGCACTAGAGTGTAAGGTATCTTCAAGCACTGGTGATGATCAGAGCAAGAACGAAATGGAATATGGTGAAATGTGGTGAGGACACCAGACACACCAGAGAATAACGTTACTCTTGAGCTGGAAGCTGGAAGATCAATGTGCAATGGGACATTTCCCCAGTTCCTTCAAAAAGAAACTAAAACTGGGAGGGCAAAGTTAGGCAAGGTAAGAAAGATATGGCAGTCTCCACACTGTTCTTGCAAGTAGTGGGTAAGATGTGTAAGCTTGATGTTAGCAGAGGGGAAGGAGCAAGAAGAAGACAGAGTCCAGCCTGAAGCAGGAGAGCTGTTTACTCTGGGAGCATCAGAGTAAGTCCAGCTGCATTTTTTCTATTTGTACTTTGTGGCTGCCAGGTTTTGAAGTGAACCATATTAACACCTTCCTGGGACTGTGAAGCTCCAGCACCTGCAGGATGCTGGTTCTCTGCTGCCTGGGTGCGGTCCCCTCCTGAGATGGTCACTGACACCTTGAATCTCAATAAAGGCAAGAAAACTGTGTCCCTTTTCTACAGGATTCCCCTTTTTTTTTTTTTTTTAAAGAAGTTCACAGTATTTTGTTATATTTATCTTTCCACTTGATGTGCCTAATGCTGGCTAGTGAATTTGAAAGGCCCTAGAGTTTCAGAAACTGACAGATATTCAAAGACACAAATAAACATACAAACTTAAAGATATTTCAGATATTTCACCCTCATCTTTTTTTAATTACCTTGTAGTAAGAGCTTCAGCAATTATTTTATATTACTATTCATGAGTATAACTTTTCAGAAACAGCAAGAATCTGGGGGGAATAAAAAAAAAAAAAACCAGAAGAAGAAGAAGAAAGAAGCTCTGTTTTTGAATGAGGGAGGCTGTTTTGATCCAATGCTTTCCTACTGAGATGTGAAGTGACCAAACTGTCCTAAAGTTTTGAGCCACTTGGAATGAAAAACAGTCAGAACATGCAGGGACCCCTGAAGCAAGTAAGGCCTGTTAGCAAATGGAAACAATACTACTCTGCATGTTTCAGCTTGATGCTCAGCTGGGCTGTATCTGTGGTAAAATCTACTTTCTGCAAGTTTTTATGGCTGGAAAGCACTTGGGAGAACTTGCAGCATTCACTTTCAATTTTACCAGCTTGTTTAAGAACAACTTGTATGTATTTCCTGTCCTTATTAGTAACTTTAAACATTATAGAGTTCCAATTCCTGTTCCTTTTGTTTCTACAGATATATTTATATAATTTCTTTGTTATACACTTTCCATTCTAGACAATTCGTACTCTAGCAAGCAATAGAATTACAAGATTACAGCAATGCCAAAATTTGTTTTACCTGGTTGTAATATTAAACTCCATGTGTCAGTTAAAATGAATATTAGTCCATAGAAAATCAACATCTTTCAACCTCACTAAAATTCGAAACCAGCAAGAAGACTGATTTGGTTTTGTGTTGCTTTTTTTCCTTTGGCTGGTTTTCATTCTGTACAGCTCTGTATTCTCTTACCTCCCCTGAGTACTTTTAAGTAGCAAAACAAGGTCAGACTTTTATTCACACACAGAGATCAAGAAATTAAGAGCCAGCCACTAAGTATTTAGAGGGATGAGCTGTGATTTATCTCCTATAAACTAAAAAAATATTTTGCTTAAGACAGAAATGCTGGAAGGATAAATCAATCCATGTCTGAAAGACAAACAGCAGACTGAAAGAAGACATAAATTTATCAAAAGAGCTACTCTGGTCAATTAGCAATGACATGTTTGGTTTCCTTTACACTGAAAAAATCTGTGGTAGCAAAAGCTTCCTGATTTACCCTGGGTTTTCAGGACCTTAAAGTAAGAGCAGAGGAAAAGATGTGATTTAGGAGGCCTGAAGAAGATGTTTTCCTGTTAATACAGAATGCAATCTTGTCAATACAAATTTAATCAGCTGTGAGGTTTTCCTCACAAAACCCATAATTCAGCTGTCACAGAAAAAATAGATTTTGTCAGTTCTAATCAAAAGGCACCCACTGCAAATTTAGATAACACCATATCTGAATCTGAAGTCTGTATAAATGTACTGGAGTCCAGTACTTGCAATACTTCTCTGTCCATGCTTTTACCTGGTAATGTCACTCTACTGGCAATGTGTAGGTAGCATAAAATTCTCATAAAACACAGAAACTCTTCTACATCACTAACAAAGGAAAACAAAAAGGCAGAGAAAGACTATGTGCCACACACGAAAGCCTGCTTTTCAGTCCATTTTGCACCTCTGTCACCCAGTCTCACATGGAAAGGAGGAAAACAGCAGGGAATACGTATGTGCCCAGTGCAGGATGAACTAAGGAGCCAGGCTGCAGCCTGCAAGCACTCAGCTGTCCTCGCAGGCTGGCCCATGCTGTGTCACTTATCATCTCTTCAGGGGTACTTGTATTACTATTTGAGCCATGAGAACACCACCCAAACTTGTTTCCACATAAACATTTTACCCTGGAAAGAAATAAAATTAAAATAAATTCAATAAGCTCAAATAAAAACTGAGGTTTTTTCAAGGTTCTGAAAAGAGACCAGACTTAGAAGCCAGAAATCAGGAACAGCCGGTAGCTCACAAGCAGCTGGAAGGAGTTTTATGCTCATCAAGACTCTCCTTAATATTGCTCCGTATTGGAACAGTTTAGCAAAATCATGTGCTAATTTCCATGCTGCTGTCTCCACATTCCTCACTCTTCCTGGCAGCTTTCTTCTCACACAGTTTGATTCTTCCCTGCTCTAAAACCTACAGTGAAGGCCTCAAAAGTGGGGTGTCACAGCAGTGAACAAGCAGGGCTGAGCCTGATACTTGTTTTTGGGGCTGAGTGGCCGAGGTTCTCCCTCACCATGAGCCCAGGCCAGCAGATCAAGCTGTACCAGTGAGGTACACGCTGTTTTCAGATGCTCACATTATCCATGCAGGAGCAAAGGTGCCAAATGAGGTCTGCCACGCTGTTGACACAACTCAACTCCTCCTGCCTCTTCTACCTGGTATAAGCTGCCAGAAGTCAGTGTGTAACCCCTGTGGCTGTAGAATGATAGATTAAAAATCAGCTCCCTGGTGATTTAGAAGACTACATGTAATACAAAAACCAAGAGACTCATTTGATGTAATTTTAGCTGTGACAGAAACTTTTTCTACAACCTAAGTCAAATCCCCTACATTTTCTATTAGGCTATAGCTACCTATAATACAGTACCTATGACAACTATTGCTGTCCTCATTGATCTAATGGAGGGACAATGATTAATAAAAAAGCTCATAAGTGATACAAATGATATTTGGATTCCAACAAAAATGGATTTAATTTGTCCCTTGTATTGGTTTTACAGCAGCACGTGAAGTACCAACTATGCTACAGGCTGCAGAAACACGTGGCCATGGACAGCCCCTGCCTCAGAAACCTAACGGCGTGCAACCTGTCAGGGATGAAATGTAAGTAGCAACTTCAGATATGTGGCACCAGATGTGAAAAGCTAGGTACTTATCACAATTTGGACCCAGCAGCTCTTGTACTACTCACTAATTTCTTGAGAAATACAGCTTCACTTCTTCAGGAAGGCAGGGTGATGCTGACCCTAAGATATTTGATGGCAGAATCTAAAGATCCATTTTATTGATTTGCTCAAATAGTTTTCTTCTTTTATTTACCAGAGAGAAACTAGTTACCCAGTATCAAAAGGTTTAGAAAGCTCCAAGTGCTCACATCAGCCAAAGCTTTAAAAAAGAGATGAGGAGGAATGAATAGGCACTGTGGGGAAAACCTCTCCATGAGACTGCTGCTGATGTGGGATCAGCAACGGTACATTGTGAATACTCTCACTCAGATTCCCTTGGGCAAACAAACAGCAGCTTCAGGGAGAGGTATGAAAACTGAAGGAGAACATGGCAGGATCCTGAGTATGTCACACCCCTCCAAAAAAACCCAAATGGGACAGTCAGAAATAGACACACACTCCTGTTTAACAACCTCTTTTCAGTCTGACTGTTCTCAAACATTTTCTTCTTGAGTATAATTAAAATACCATGCAAACCCATTATACTCATTTAGCAGTACTGTACTGAGCCTTAGTTACAAACTAATCCCTTACACATTTTCCTTTCACAGTGTTCAGAAGAGGGAAGATTTTGTGGTTATACCTTTAGGTTATAATATCAATGTTATACATAAATAATCTCTTTATTCACTTATTTACTGTTTAATTTTTTGTTACTCTTTCACAATCAAAGATTAACATTTTCTTTCAATACCAGAATGTCTGTGCATTCCCAAAATTCCCTGAAAACAATTTTTATGCTCACTGCATAATACTTCACCAGCTCTGTGCCACTAGAATATTCCTCATGTGATCTATTAAAGAAATTCATATGTTCACTAAGATTCCAAAACATCAAGAAGTAAGATAATACCAGTTTAACAGGTATTAACCCTAAACCTCAGTAAGATAAAACGAAAAAGAATCAAACTAAGCAAAACATGTCTTGAAATTCCACATAAGATCCCCGAGACAGAGGAGAAGCAAGCATTGTAGCATTATTTAATAAGGAAATTGCAGGTCATTTCGCCTGACATCAACGTCAGGGAAACTGATGGAAAGGCTGGTACAGGAAGAAATCAGTGTACAATTAAAGGATGATAGTACAATTAACGCCAGTCAACACAGAAAATTAGTTTTGTCAGGAATAGAAAAACCTTCCTATCTTCCCATGAGACCATGAATTAGTTTGATAAAGTAAACTCCTGTAAGATTTCATTAGGGCTTTGGCTCACAAGTCTACAGGATTTTTGATAAAAGCCCCAGCAATGTATACTATCAGTCTGGTCCATACTAAATGGACCCAAATCATACTGAATGATCTGAACAAAAATATAAAATTATTGATGAAAAAAGCTACAAATCACAAAAAGTTATAGGGATATAAATAACATGAAGGGCAGGCCCTTAATATAGGCCAACTAAGAACACTTAGTGAGGTCTGGCCTATATTTGAACACAGAGAAATCTAAGTTTTTCATTAAAAGAACAAAGAAAATCTCATTTACAAGATAGGAAATTATTTTTTGAAAAGCAGTTACTGTGAAAAGAAAGAAACAGCACTAATAGGCCCAAGCAGACACACATTCTCAGAGCAAAGTGCAGGCAAAATTATTCTTATTGCCCAGGGTGGATTAAATCACAACACAGGAGCTGGTGCTACTACACCTCTCTGTGGTTTCAAAAACATCATTACTGGGAGAATGTCCTGAAAAAACAGCTCCAGAAAACCAAGGGCTTTACTGAGAGAAATGATACTAATTTGTGATGATGGGGACCTTCAGAAACTCCAGTTGTTAGGTTAACATGTGAGAGGTTCAACAGAGAATTGTGGTGTATGAGTACAGAAACAGGAGAGTAAATGCCCAAATGGCAGTGGCATGTACTTGAAAAAAAAAATCTGACTAATTTTTCATTTATATCATTTGCCACTGAGTCTCCATCTCCAAACAACCACAACTAGGGAAACAAGCCCCTTATAATTTGACCCAATATTGTCTGTAAGACTAAGTGTAAACCAAATACTTCAGTTCAAAATCACAATTACTAGTAAAAGTACTAACAAAGGCAACTGCTAATTGAAAATTACCAAGTAATTGCTAAGAAACTCTTTAAAAATAAGCTAAGTATCATTGTAAATAAAGAAGGAGTTTGATATGCCATTGAGAAGGGCCTGGAATGAAATCTGCCTTACACATTTCCTACTTATCCACTAACTCCTAAGGAAAATCCACCAAATCCCATGCACACATTACCCAATTCCAGTTTCACCTACCTGCATCACACCCCATTGCTGCCCAGACCTGCGCCCTTCAGCAAACCCGCACTAAGCTTGGCCAAGTACATACTGCAAGACAGGCACAGAATTCAGCTTGATAAATTGAAGAGACATATTGCAAGCACAGGATGAAATTAAAAATGTTCAAGAGCATGAAAATGCAATTAGGCAGAGGTAAACACACAGGCAGCACCTGAGTGCATGGCAAGTATATAAAAAAAAGGGAACAGAGAGTACAGAAGTCAGCAATACCAGGCTGCTGCCAAGAAGGCACGAGCAAGGGTGACTGCATTAGCAGAAGCAGAGCTTGCAAGGAACCCAAAATATTCCTTCCACTTCACTGAGATTTGATCTGTGTTCAGCTGGATTACTTGATCCTAGCTTGGTGAGACACTGCAGGAATGGTGGAGACAATCTAGGGAATGCCCAAAGTGAAAATGAATGATCAGAGGGCTGGAAAATATGATGCTCAAGGAAGAACTGAAAGATGTGGCACTACTTAGCTTAAAGGAGAGAAGGCTGAGAAAAAGAGAGACACTTGCTAACAGCTTTCCAACTTCTCCTGAGGCTTCCGATAGAAATGAGAAAAAGTTAAAATTTGAGCATACTGGCTGGTTTACGTATCAAATGCTAACATGTTGAACTCAAATCTTAACTTACATTTTTCAGGAGATAAAGTTTGACAGTGTTTTCCAGACAAATGTCCATGCATTACAAACAGCTTTGAGAAGCTGCTGCTTTCCTGACGTGAACAATAATTTTGCCTGGTACTTTGATTGACGCAAATGCTCAATCACATTCAAATCAAAATAGGAGGAAGCTACTATTTTCCATGGCTTCCTGTAGGACATATGCACTGTTATCCCAGAGGAGAGGGCAGGTTATGCAATTGCTGAGCAGCTCTGGGGAAACATTTCCAGCAATTCTTTGGAAAGGACTGAGAGAATAAACTTATAAGACATTCTCATCATTTAGTATTTCCATCACTAAATAACGATTAGATGTTAAATGAATTGGATTTTGGTGGCTATTTCACTCTCTCTATGCAACGGAATGGAAAGGAAATGGAAACATGCCTTACCAGTATTAGGATTCTTCCACTGTGTGTGTGTGAAAGTGTTGGCCAATAAGAAGTGGAATAGTTTCCTCTGGCTTATCATATTCTAGCCTCACTGGCCATACGGTATGGTCCTAAACTTCACTTAGGAGCCAAAATGGACCAACTGTTTTCCAGATTTAAGAGATGGTAGAGACAGCCAATTCCCACTTCTTAGCAAAGCTAAATGCTGCTCCAATTCATCTAATGAATAAGTCAGACAAGTCAACAATGTTGACATCTGAAACCTTATTTTTTTCTCTTTTAAAGGGAAATGAAATAGAATATTACTTTCAAATAAATCTTAATAAATAAAGGGTTCTTTGAGCATAAAATATCACACAAATACTTCTTCTCTGGTTACATACTTCCATATTTATTCTTACTAATTATCCTGAGTTAGCAGAATTTCCAATTTATGTGCCTCGAGCATACAGAAAAAAACCCAACTTTTTTTCTCCTTACATGACAATATCTGCAAAGCATCAGATGAAAGATTTCAGCTAAATAATTTTTCCATCCACCAGTCCTGCAATAGCACAGTCTACTGATGGAAAAGCTTCCTGGCTTCAACCCTGAGCTGGACATTTTCATTTGTGTGTCATTACTACAAGCCCTTCTCAGCCATAGAGCTACTCCACACCAATTCTATCCTCTGAGCTCTGGAAACAAACTGGAAAGCTGGGCGAGAGCTAAGGTACATGGAGCTTTTACAGAGCACTTTGGAAGCCAAAATTATGGAAGACTTTTTCCACTTTGACCATTCATTCTTTGTTATGCTTGGCCTTCATCCCCTCCTGTCACCTTAAAAATGAAAACAACATGTTCATTATTTTTCATGGAAATTCATCGGATACGGAGAAGGTATCCCTTTTTCCCCCCAGCTGTTCCATTTCTATTTCTTTTGGGAAAGACTACGCTGTTCTTTGCTTGGGTAGCAACCCTTTGAACTGTTGCTTTGCCACTGAACTCACGGAAGATAATAATTTGCATTGGCTTCACTGATTCTTATCTGTAGGCTAAACAAGGGCCCCAGCAGCAGCAGTCGCACCCATGGGTCCCAGTTCCTTGTGACATGGAGCACAGGGATGCTGGATGCACCTCAGCTGGCCTGGTATTTAATGTTGCATGTTTACAGTGCTCCTTGGTGCAACCTCTGCTCCTGACTGGGCATACTAGATGTCACCACAGGATAAATGCTTATTTCTATTAGTGCTACCCCTAATTACATGAAACGAGATGCTATCTATTGCAGCTGACATAATTGCATTGACCATTACCTTGTTATTCTCCTATGAGACAGAGAGAAAATACTACCTTACTTTTTAAATACCAGTAATTAAATTATATATTTGTATTTCTCCTTTTGTAAACAAACTCTTTCTGCCTCTTTGCAGAAAAGATATTTCCATGTGTTTGATCCTTCTTGTGTTTCCTGTCTAGATCACCTCTGATGATTCTGCAATTGCTTTTTGAGACTGGATGAGCAGTACTATGATCAATATTCTGTATGAGACCATTCAAGGAATGGCATTTCAGCTACTTATAAAATCTGCATTCTATAATTGTATGTTTTACATTGCTATTATACTTAAGCATTTTAACACAGTGTCATTTTCCAAAACCTCTGCCTAGCTTAGGACCTTTAACTGCCGTGTCTACTGCAGCCTCAGGACTCTTTTTCTGAAATGAAATGATTAATGCAGAAATCTGTGATTTACACAACGGGTTTATTTTATTTTTTTTCTAACATACCATTCTTTTCCAGGTTTTGGCACTAAACATCTGCTTCATTTATTGCCATTTGTTGTCTGTTAATGCAGTTTGCTTGGTAATTCCGTATTTCCCTGCTGAAAGATTTGTCTTTGCCTTGAACAGCAGCTTGACTCGTGCTGCGTGTAACTGGCTTACGCTTTATCTTCACGTTTGCTCTCTGGCCACCATGCACAACATTTCCCCTGAGATTCCCTTTATAAGAGTAACGTTCGTGTAAAACCTCCCTTTCTATGTGCCTCATATTACACACAAACTCTCTCAGCCAAAAGACACACATGTCCAAGTAAGTGCTACACGCAATTGTGACACAAAGCCACAGAAGAAAAAACTTCCCTCGAGCTTATGGACAGCCTTTGAATCCGTTTGCTGTGAACTTCCTGCTGCAGCCCCTGGTCAAGCTGCAGAATCCCCACCTCTGTACATACAGGAGATATATCTCTGTATCAGGAGTCTCTATACACCTGAAAGGGGGTTAAGAGCAGCAGGAAACATTTCACACAATAGCTCTCAACTGAGTACACAGGAGAATAATTTGCAAGACTCTGTATATTCACTTCCCCTGAAACATTCTGCTATTTGTTATGTTACCTTCAAAGACACTGCATGTGTGGCAACACAGGAAGCCATAGATACGCATCAGACTTTGTGAAAGGTGTATTGTGAATGCAGAGTATAATTTATTATAAATGTGTGCGAGTGCACATCATAGAATGGAACTACCATACATGAAAGTGATGCTCAGTGTTAACCAAAATTTCAGTCCCAGCTGCCTAATTTTGAGAAAGTAGGAGCTGTGTGCTGAGCATCCTCAAAGCTAGGCTGTGCTTATTCCGTGTCTGAAAGGGATCCAACACCCGCATTTGTAGGCATGAAGGACTGTAAAACCAGGGCTTTAGTACTCATATGCAGGTTGAGGTCTGTCAGAGATCACACACTGACACCCGACAGCGGAACCCTCCGAAGTGACACTCGATTTACCACTTTTTCGAAGCAGGCGGGGCCGCGGCGGAGGTGGAGCCGGCTCTGCCCGCTGCGGGACCGGCGGCCGGGCCGGAGATGCGCTGAGGTACCGCGGGCCGGGCTTCCTGCTGCCCGCACACCTGGGAGCGGGGCGTGGGCGGGGGTGGGAGCTCAAGGCACCGGCAGCTGGAAAGCGGGTCGGGCCGCGCCGGCAGCCGCGGCAGGAGGCGGCAGAGCGGCGGCCAGAGCATGGAGCGTTGCTCTCCCCCACCGCCGGAGCAGGAAGCGGTGGAAGCGTGGCTGGACGATCACTGCGACTTCACCCGCTCTTACTTTGTTAGAAAAGCTACAAGGTAAGACTGGAGCGGCGGCGGATAGAGGCAGTTCCTTTTCTTCCAGCAAAACCTCGTTCTTTTCCATTTCACTTTGCTGCCTCTAAAGAAAATATATAAAAGAAGCGACTCCCACCCCCGCCGCCCTCGCTTTCGAAAGAGCAAGAACTGAAACTACCACGCAGTAACTCCGTCCGGCCGCCACCGAAGGGCACATGCGGCGCTTCCCCGCGGGCTCTCGCCTTCAGCCCCCGGCTCTGTGGTGGGGAGCGCCCGCCCGGCACCACGAGCCGCTCAGGGAAGCTGTCCTAGACCCGGAGCTCCCTGCCCTGGGCTTTTCGTTATTTATTTTGTGTTCTCCTCGGCTCAAAACAGACGTGGTCAACTCCTCGTGAGTAGCAAGCAACTATGTATCTCCCCGCCCTGCGAAGTAGGTAGAAGCCTCAAAGAGCATCTGTTGTCTTGGGGAGGGCGGGTTATGTCAGTACTCAGTCATCTCAAAACAAAGCGCTGCTCTTCAAGAGCTCCGTCACCCTGTGGGTTCGTCACCTTTTTTTGACATGAGGGCGGCCCCCGGAGCGGCGAGGGCCACGGGTTAAGTGCCGAGGGAGCTGACGAGCCGTGCGCGGTGCATTCGAGACCGGAGCTCAGCCCGAGGAGGGGGGCTCGGGAGCCCGTCCAGTGGGGAGAGGACCTCTGGGGCGCTGCGCCTTCCCCCGGGAGGGAGGCGGGGGTGCAGCCCCGGGCACGGAAGGAGTGCAGCCCCGGGCAGAGCGGGCGCGCTGCCGGCAGGGGGCGGCGCGGGGCCGGCGGGCGCCGCCGCTGCTCGGGG
>WEKY01053498.1:10306-24240 GCA_013390045.1 Picathartes gymnocephalus | reverse complement strand
TTTTTTTTTTTGTTTTGTTTCATAATATGCTGAAGTTCTCACAGGTCCTGAAAGCAACAGACCAAGAAGTTAGTTAATTTGGTATCTTGCAGAGCACAGAGGCATATGCAGCTGCATGTTGGGAGGCACAATTGCTAATGCATAAAGATAGTTTCTGTATCTCTTTCTCAAATATTTCTACATAAGGATAGGAAAAGATCACCAGCTCCATCATTTATAGCTGTGTAATACAAGCCATTTCCACTCATAATAATAAGCTTTGAATTAGAACCTAATTTAGCAATTTTATAACAAGTGTTGAGTAGTTCATATATTCTTTTCTGCAATTAATTAATTCCCACAGTGTTTTATACAGTAGTTGTGTTGGTAATTTCCACACACAAAGAAGTTTTACTTAGGTGTCTAGTAGTTACAAGATGTATGCTTTGTGTGGTGTTATGGCTGCAGATTTTTCTAGCAGGGGGTTAGGGTTATCATTTCATATAATTGAATAGCTGCCTCCTGATCCAGTTTGCAGGGCAGGTTGATATTAGTATCTGTCGTCATGGTTTGAATAAAAACAGTTTTTTGGTAAGGTGGCACTTTGAAAGACGTTTCTTTCTAGTCACAATTTATTCATGAAGTGACAACTGTTGGAATCGCTGTGCTCCCCAGTCCATGTTCTGGATTCTTGGAGAGAAGGGCTGCAGGTTGTCTGCCTAACAAGTGTGCACCTGCATTTCTCTCTCCCCTCCGATGTGTTGTAGAAGATGAGCACATTCCAAGGGCTTACACCTTGTGTTTTGTTCTGCAGTGCCTCGAGGCTGGCAGTGTCTGCAGGAAGGCCACATCCTGGCCTCCTTCCAGGCTGGGCTGGCTTTATGGACATTCTCTGATAAAACTGCATTGATTGAATTCCACCTGTGCAGTGCAAGGCTGCAATCCTACAAGCGTGTAATCCAGGTGATTGGCCTTGAGTCTTCCCTCCTCTGAGTAGGTGAATCAACTGGGGTCCCATGAGTAGGAAGGTACAGAATCAGTTATTTATTACTTTATTTCGTACCAGGCAGACAAGTGCTATGCAGAGGCAATATAAATAGCTGTTATCCATAAGGTGCTGTTCCAGGATGATCAAAGTGCAGCACAACAAAGGGGAAGTGTGTCACCAGCACGCTCGGGGACAAGATGAGTTTGGTTCACTCAGTAAGACTGTGCTGGCTGACAAAACTTCTGTCTGGAGAGTGTGGTACTGCACACCTAAAGGCCAAGCATTTCTAAATGCCTAGTTCCTATGAAGTTTAAGACTTCTTTTTTTTTTTTTTTTTCCAACTCTTCTTATTATTTTTCCCTTTCCAAAGTTTTAGAATTGCCTATAATATTCTGGCTTCCCAGAAGCAGAAACGTTTTCAAGTAAGGTGATTCTTTTTTGTTGCTACAACTACAGTTGTTCTAACAAGATGCTATAAAGGCATAATCTGCAGGTTTGGGGTTGTTTTTTTTTTTGTCACATTTATGGGTAAATTCATCACCCGTCTTGTCTTCCTGAACTTTTGTCTTTTGACATTCCTTTAAAAAAATAATCCATGCATTGCTATGCTCAAATAACACACTTATTTCAATCCGCTATGGAATATTTCTGTATATCTGACTTCCTGTTTTCTCCTGCTTTTAAAAATATGGGAGTGATTTTCTCTTGGTGCTCTTTGCACTCAGAAGTAGCAGACTGCCAAAACAGCCAAAGTAAAATTTCTCCTCTCGATTAGAGGTAACTGCATTGTTACAGGCAGCTTTTGTCAGATTCCCTAAATATATGGTGTGATGAAGACAAATTATTGACCCAAATCTTGTATGTCTTTCAGTGGAAATAAGATTATTTTGTTATAAATATACCTTGGCTTATTAGCAGGTTTGAGAAATACTTACGAATGAATTAAGGTGGGGTTCTGTTTGGAAAAAATAAATGTCCTTAACAGCATAGTACTTCAGTGTTTCACTGAAGATTCCAAAACTTGTATTTACTGGGAAACTGTGCTAAAATTCAGATACTGCATTACTTGAATAGATGCATTACATTTATTACTTTGAAAAAATTCAAGCACAGTTGTTTGCGTTTTTTTTTTTTTTNTTTTTTTTTTTTTTTTCTTGATGGCTGGTGGACAATCAATTTGTAATGTGCTGCCTGTGGTACTACATTAGTCAGGACATTTGCCTTCTAGTCTCTGTCTAGAGGGTTTTTAAAAATGTGTTTCAGTTTTAGCCAGGTATCTGAAGTTGAATCTCCTAAATATTGTGTGTCATATGCATTCTGTGCATTGGTAATGCGTGTGTGCTTAAGTTTTTGTAATTGAATGAAAATTCTGATTTTCAAAGATAGAGCTATTGGAGGTTTTCTGCACTGAAATGTGCTGTGGCCTGTGTTGTCCTTAGAAAGATGTTGCATACAAAAAAGCAATAATCCTAAAAATGCACAGATATGAGCCATATGCACTCCTAACGTGAGCTTGGTAAGTAGACAGTGGGCTTTGAACTTCCATGGTTGAAGGACCCCAATAGCTTTCCAGTGAAGGCACAGAATCCTGTGCAGATTGTTGGGATATGCTGAAAGGGGACTGGCTTTTCTAAGTTACCCAGTGTGAAGCGTTTGCAAGAGGGCTGCAGACCCACTGATTCTTGGGACCATAGCCTGAAAACTACAGGAAGCAGTGGAGTTAATGCAGGGGATCAGAATATTTTCTCCCACCCACTTGGTTTTATTGAATGTTTACCAAGCTTTTCTGAGAACTAAGTACAGGAAAAAAATCAATTTCTGTAAGATCTTGGAAAGTTTTCTTGTTGGTGTAATGATGTTCACAGTTATCTCACTTATAAATAATGTATCCGTATCCTTCCTTATGCCTTTCATGATAACAGCAAAGTTTTAACATGATCCCAAAATATTTTTAACTACTGATTCAAAAAGCATTTGGGAAGGTGAGGAATGTTACCCCTATTCATCAAGTTGTAAATGTGATTGAGTACTTCTGGCATTTGTTGTTGGAAATAAAGTAAGGTGTGTGCTGGAGTATTTTGCAAACAATCTCTAAAACAGCAATTACTGTAGACTGAAAAAATTGTCATTTGAGAAATGGTAAGAAACCACTTACTAGAAATTTACATCTTAAATTCCCCCAAAGCTCTAAACTGAACTCCTACACAGAATCTTTGGTATGGAGATGAACTAGTCAGCAGGAACTGTGAGTAGCTACAAGGAGAATGGGCTTTCACTCAGTTCTGCTTGCCCCAGGTGATAAAGAAACAAACGGGTGTGCAGAATACATTAATTAAAATACACTGGGAAACCTTAGAGGATGAGTAGGAAATAAGATGGGGTGAGCTACTCTGATAGTTAACATCCCTTTTTGCCTCCTGTTTCAGGGTAACTATTACCATATTACAGTGCTTTTGATAGTGCCAGTAGGCATTAAAATCTCATTTCCGTTGTTGTGTGTTTTTTGGTTGTAACTGGGGAAACTTTACAGAACAGGGCCAAATTCCTGGCAACTGGGGAGGAAAGTGGAGCTGAGGTATACATTGCCTCTGCAGGAGAGAGAGTTTGACACCTTTCTTTGATTTCTAAATCGTAGAGGTTTATGGAAGTTCTGTGTTGGGTGTCTACAAAAGGAGCTATTTGCAAAGTGCCAGAAAAAAGCCCTACTCAAATAGCCCTTGTGGATAACACAATCGCTGTAATTTCACATTGGGTCTGGCACTGAAACTATCACCACAAAATATATTTGCTTAGTAAAAGATAGATATTTTCCTACTTATTTGTGCATTCTGGGTAACTCACCCCAGCAGAGAGAGCCATCCCAGAGCCTCTGCATCACTTAAGTCATACTTAACCCCTGGTTTAGGAATTTAGGTGGAACTAGAGTAGTGCCGAATTTACGTGAGGTCTTGAAGCAGGTGTGAATTTAACTCTTCATCCATCTTTCACTGAAATTGCTGGTATTGTCCTACTGCTTTCCCAACAAAATCATTCGGTACCTAGTTATTTTTATTTTTTTCTTTTCTTGTGCTTGGAGCAAGAAGCAAGCATATGGAGGAGAAATAAAGGTCAGGTTTTAGAACTTGAACTTTAAACCCTGAGGATTTATTCTGTCTTTCTTTATAGTGCAAGTAGAAAGTCTTTTCTGTGGAGGAAAGCCTTCTTCTAAAAAGTGAAGCTTGAAGCTAGGTTATTAAAGAAAACTTGGAAATAGCCAAGAATAGCCTGTCAGTGTTAGTTTTCAAATTTGAATACTTTTGCTACAAATAATAAAGCAATCTCTGCCTTCTATTTAAAAAAAAAAAGGGGAATTAAGACAAGATTAAAATTTCATCGTTCTAAAAAGTTATTTCAGTCTCTCAGGAGCATGGTTTGAATCAAGAATTAATGTTCTAAATTAAGAACTGTACTCAAACAGAAGTCATTTGTGCCACTTGAAATGTTTAAAGCTAAATGTATGTTAATATATTTGACCGAGTTGTGCTAAAAAACTGGCACTCTCATACTTGATATTCCAGAACTGCTTGCTTACCACTGTGAGAAATGACATCTCCAGTAACTATAATTGCAAAGGGTTTAAGGAAAAACACCTATTGTTTTTGTCAATCTACTCTTTTAGTCAGTTTGAAAACGCTTCTTTTACAATCAATTTACCATTTCCATCTAATGAGGCCTTATACAATTTATTTAAATGTTTCCATTGCTAGAAGAGACAAAACCACTTAAAATGTCGTTGTGAAATAGCAAGTATTAGAAAGAAAATGGGAAGGCTTTGTATTTCAAATTCATTTGCTAAAACTGAATAGTTTTGGAGTTTTTGCTAATGCTTTAAATCATTTCCATGTCTAAACTACATCAAGACGCAGGAGAGAAATTTGAAGACATCTAGTGGTTATTTTATGGAAGGCAATTGAGAAAATAGTTATGAAGTTTAGCTTGAAATATTGTTGACTTCAACACTGGCAGGATTAGGGTGCTGGAATTCAGATACTTGAAAGCTGGCCTTTACTAGTAGGCAAGTTTTTAATCCCTCTCCTGAAGTGTGTTACCAATAGCTCCTGGTTTGAATGAAAAATTAGCAGAACAGTCCACGCAACTATTAAAACATTACATATTGTATATATGAATGGTTTGGGAGCAACAGAGAAAATGGGGAATTATTTGCTGTTTCACTGAAAACTACTTTTCACTGTGTTCTGCCATGGAACTGCAAGTGTTATGCATTCTTTGTGCAAGATAAGTAACATGCAGTTTACTGGTATTACTGTATCTCAGTGTTACCTTTGCATTCTATTTTTTGCACTTTTTCTCCAAAGGTGCCAAGCAGTTGTGCTGAATGGTCACGTGGGTGTGTTCTTTCATAGGCAGCATGGTTATCTATAGCAAGACAATCACAATCTGGCTGTTAATATTTAAACATCTTCACTGGGTTGGGTTTTCCTCTTTTTTTTGAGAAGTCTGCTGTGTACTTGGAAGATAATCACAATGAAGCAAAGATGGGTACAATAAATTATTTAATATTCCCAGTGTATGAGTAGCATAGTGATTAGAGTTGTGTCAGTGTGGTTTGATGCATGTGGCACAGGAAATACAGTAAGGTTCTCTTCAGCTCTATATGTGCCTTCCTGCATGACCTGGCTCAAGACACATTCATTGTGCCTGTGTTTTCTCAACCATTGATTTTCTATTTTTATTGCCTATTAACATTGAAAACTTGCTGTAAGGGCAGTGTACTTTCTGTGCAGCATTTAACAAATCAGGGCCAAAGTTTTAATTCGTCTGAAGCTTGCAGGGTCTCATGAACTGCAGATTACGTGTGCTTGTATATAAGCAGAGATAGAGGGGAGGATCACACCATCTCTCTTTTTTTCTTCCTCAATGTTTTGCCTGCCATTGCATTTTTTATTCCCTTCTTAGCACTACTGCTTCAAAATTCCTCTCCAATTTTGTCATCTGCTGATGAAGTCAGCAGCCAAATTCAGCAGTCACTACTGTCATGTTTTATAGAGGAAAGACTGGATTTGGCTGATAGGAGTGGTAAAAAATGGTTACTTCATATTCTACTATTGCTGTTCATGAGCTCTGGGATAAATTACATCTTTCTTGAGTAAAGGCTCATGTTAGAGGATCATAGGGCAGTGAAGGGTGCATGCAGGTCATGAGGAATGGATGCTGTAACTGCTCAACACGCAGTGATTGCCACTGTGGGATGGAGACATTGCACTGAGTTTAACTGTCTGCATGGATTGCTGTGGATCAGTATGTGTTCCTGCAGCTTCTAAACTACAGCCAGGGTCTTGTCCTTACAATCAGCTCTTGACAATGCCGATGCTTACTGAAGACTGTTCATATAAGTAGTCACAAGTGCTTGTGTCTTCCTGCAGACCTTTCAAAATGACGTCTTAATTGTACATGGCACTCATTGCCAATTTCCAGAAACCTCACTCATGGCTCAGGACGTGCCTGGTGTCAGATATCTGCTGGGCTAAATCTGTGCTGTGAGAGTACTTGTGTTAGTCATAATACCCTTCTTGTCATGCATTGTTAAATAGGACTGAGTGTCAACAAGCAAACGCATGTCAAGACACCGAGAGATTTTTAAAGAGGGTTAGAATACGTCAGCTCATGCGAAATGCTGGTTCTTCCACCCGTGTGTGTAACTGGGTGAGTAAAAGGAGCTAAATAGTTTCCTTGTTAGAAGAGGCATTTGGTAAAGGTCACTGAACACTGTTCTTTTTCCAGTTGAATTTGAATGGCTTTCCTGTTGCCCAAAGTAAAATGCTTAAAAGGCTTGAAGTTGAAAACCGTGCTTTAACCAGTTTAGATTAATAACAACAACGAATCCTTAACTAAAGGGCTTTGTCAGAATCACGCACTATGTTGGCAAGTCACTGAACCATCACCCAAGAGACATTAAAGGACAGGAATATGTTACTCATAATTATGTAGCTCCACATGTAGTTCTGTTCAGTGTTTTAAGTGCTTCATGAAGAGTGCAGATACCCAACAAGTAGTCAGTTCTTGTTAAAGGTAATTCCTTTCATGTGAAAGGTTTTACAGATGTCTTCCACATCCCTCAATAACCTCCATAAGAAATGTATGCTTATTTTACACAGTAAAAAGGCAAGAGAGTAAAAAATTAATAACCTCACAGCCACAGTTTGAGAACAACTATCAGAACTCAGAGTATGTTGTTCTTACTGGTTGCTATTGCTGCACCATTAAGGCCTGGGGAAATCATAACACAACACTGCAGAATAAATAAAATGACAGGTTTCAACTGATAAATCAAATTTCTGCTTTAGCTTTTGCTTTACGTGTGAAGGGTACCGGATTCTTTCTCTGCCTTGCATCTTGTATCAACACATCCACGTATGTAAATTCAGTGTAAATCAGGAGAAGGGAAAATGATAGCTTTTTATATTCTCCTTTCCTCAGGAGTAAGTGAGCAGTGAATCAGATTGCTCTGCAAATTGCTGTCACCCAACAACAGCACAGGTTCATGCCTGTGCATTTCCAAACATGTGCATTTTCAATTACAGAGCTTCTGAGCTGCATCAGTCATTGGAGAACACCCTCCATCTGGTACGATGTTATTACTGCTACTTTTCAATCCTACCTTCCATTAATTCCAGTCCTCAGTGCTCAAAAACCAAGTCAGCACGCATGTGAATCTGGGTCAAGTCACCAGTCTTCTTTAAAACTATCAGTTATTCTATACCTACTTTCTTGTGTTTGAGGTTTACATGCATCCAGCTGGCATTTGCAGGTTCTCTTCTGCAGCCTTAGTGCTAGATGATAGTTTTGTTTTGGAGAAGTTAAAATTTCCAGGTAATTTTTTATTTTGAGGAGATCAAAGTAAAACAAAATGGACCCACATATAGCACATCTACTAACAAGAGTTACCAGCACTGATTTTTGAGGTTGTACTCTATTTACATACAGATTTTTTGTATCTTTACCTTTTTAATTTTCTTAAGCATATTTCTGGTCATTTTAATTGAAAATTTTTATTCTTTCTCGTTTGGTTAAAAAAAATGAAAATTTCACGTGTTACCAAATGCTAGCTTATTATTTTGACTCTCAGTGAAACAGCTTTTGCAAATGTGACATTGTCCTATGCAAATCATATTATGCATTGCAGTAATAAACGGTCACAGCTCCCACAGGTAATGTTTATCCTGTTTAAGTACTGGAAAGTAATGTTGTTAACTAATATATTATTAGAAATTTGACTTTGTTTTTTGCCTCGCTGCAAGAAACATTTGTATGAGGTTACTCCACAAAAAATAGGTATCACTGCTTTAATAAAGGAGGATAATTGATCTTCAATAATTTAATTTTTTATAGCATGTTTGCCTACAATTGAGGTCTCCAAATAATACGGAAAAACTCTTTCCAATCTTCCTAACAGAAGTAAAATAAGTTTCCTTTTGTGGATGGCTTGCTATTAAAAATAATATTGTCAGACTTCAGATCTTATTCAATCCCTTTGCATTGAATTAATGGTTAATTGTGCTTGCAGTGGTGCATCCTACACCAAAGATCAAGGTGTGCTGTAAGGAATATAAGGCTATAGTACAGTGCTTTTCATATATAATGTACACCGATGTGTGTAACTGATCAGTGGCTGACTAACCTGACTCAGTTCCATGGTTTCCTTCAGCTTCACTCGCAGAATTCCTGTGGTCTGCTGAGCAAATAAAAAATATCCCAAATATAAAACATGACCACCATGAAAGGTTTCCAAAAGATCAGATTTGTTAATAGGATTTTTGCTGTTCTTAGGCTCATATGTTATGTAATACAGCACAAACCCATTTCTTCCAAGAGTCGGGTATGTGCTGTGAGGAATCCTCTACACTGAGCAAATGAAATAAGGAGCCCTGTATTTAAAAAAACCCAAACAAACAAAATACAAAAAGAAACTGAATGAAAAACCACTCAGATTTTGGACAAGAAAATATTACAGTGATAAAAAAGTATGCTCATGTTATGTGTTGTATTTAGTGAGGACGTTATTAGGGTTGACTTTATAGTACTAAGTTAATTTGAGAAACATGGTTCAATACTAGAGATGCATGGCATTTTTTTGATTGGCGATGAACTCTTAAAAATACAATTTTAGGGTTATTTGGTATTTGGGGTTGAGTTAGACAATGAGTGTCATCTGCAAGGAAAGGAAATAGGGGAGATGCATGAAAACAGTCTGTTCTTTTACTGTTTCGAAGGGAGTTGAATTGGAAATATTCATGTTTCTTTGATGGTTTTTAAGCAAGACTTTTATGCTCTGAGTCCAACCAGCATGTTTAATGAACTCGGAGGGCATGAGAAATTAACTTCAAAACAGTATATTGAAAACAGAAAAATAGGAAGGGCTGCAGGTGATTGACAGAGAGAATTAAAGTTCAGAATTATCTTTTTAAAGGTTAGAAACATAAAGTTTTGTCTTCATATGAATATATATATGTCTTATACAGAAATCCAAATCTTAGAAATGGGAAGGGCTGGAACTTTTCAATCACAAGATGATGGTGTAAGCTTCTGATCTGTACCCTAAAAGCCACAGCTAAGTGGTCCTCCTCTACCCTATTCAGGTATTTCCTCTAGGCAAAAATAGCTTCTTTTTTCTGGGGCAGAAAATGTTAGTGCTGCGTAAAATTGGAGAGTATTGATGCAGAGGAGCCTAAAGGTGCATCAGTGTCCTCTGTGTGGAAAGGTTTAGTGATCCTCTTCACAGTGTCAGCTTCCAGTATGCGTTAGAGGATATTCAGTTCACATCACTTGCTGTATTTTTGGTTTTGTTTTACAGAGAAATGGTTAATGCATGGTTTGCTGAGAGAGTTCATAGCATCCCAGTCTGCAAGGAGGGAACCAAGTTCCAGAGCGAAGCCTGTGCCTGCCACCAGCCTGCCTGTGCCGAGACCACCAACTCTGGGACACCGGCGAGGAAAATCTCCGCTTCTGAATTTGACAGACCCTTAAGGCCTATTTTTGTCAAGGACTCGGTAGGAGCAGTGAGCTTCCTCTCTGGCTCTGACAAGAAGGAACAGATGCCTCTGCAATCTCCAAGGATTGAGACCAGTGCAGGGGATCAGTGCTCGAGACTATTAGAACTTGTGAAAGATATTTCGAGTCACTTAGACGTCACAGCGCTTTGCCATAAGATCTTCCTACACATCCACGAGCTGATCGCAGCCGATCGCTATTCCCTGTTCCTGGTGTGTGAGGACAGCTCCAATGAGAAGTTTCTCCTCAGCAGGTTGTTTGATGTGGCAGAAGGATCCACCCTGGAAGAAGCTTCCAACAACTGCATTCGCCTGGAGTGGAACAAGGGCATTGTGGGTCACGTGGCAGCCATAGGGCAGCCTCTCAACATCAAGAATGCCTATGAGGTAAGCCAAGGAAATCTGTCTTCAGCAATTCTTGAAAGAAGAAGCTGCCACATTATCAGCTGCTGGAATATTGCCGTTTTAGTGCCTGTATTTGGTGCTATATTGACTTAAAGTGGTCAGGATGCAAAGCTTTTGGTTATAATACATGTATTATAGATATATGTGCATACAGAAACACGAAGCTAGGATGAAAAAAATCAGCGTTCTATTGAGGTGATTATTCAGAGTTCAATATTGAGGTGAATAATTGAAACAAGTGATCTCTGGTAAAGGTAGAACCACTAACCACATTCATGAAACTGTGTTCCTCTGTGGGCACATATCTTTCAGTTTATTTCTGTAATTTCTTCTTGATGATAAAAGCTAAACTAGGGATGGTTAATCCATGAGCATATTTATTATAATGATGGGCTAGGCTCAAAAAAAGGCTTCTCCAAGGGTTTGGGTTTTTTGTTCTTTATAGAAGTTGTCTTAATCTACTGGCACTCATGTTCCACACAAATGCTTTGCTGTTGTTAACACGCTGATAGTAACAACTTTATGTAATTATTGACTGGGAAAGGAACGTTTTTTATCCTGGGTAATAGTCAAATCAAATATTAAACTTTTCTTAATCTACAAACCAAGGTAGAAAAAGAACTGATCTCTAGGCTAGTAGTATAATAATTGTATTTTTTTCTTGTCTCAGGATCCAAGGTTCAATGCAGAAGTTGACCAGATCACAGGGTATAAGACTCAGAGCATTCTCTGTATGCCAATAAAGAATCACAGGGAAGAGGTAAGTTGCAGCCGTGGGATCACTTCATGTAATACTGCTTCCAGTCATGCTGATGCTTAAACTTTCATTAGCTGGCAATCATCATCTTCTAGTATAAAACTTTTTTTTTTTTTTTTTACGAAGACTGCTTATTTTTGTTTAGACTGTAATTTTATCTTGGCTAGTTCAGTAATGTAAGGCAAAGGGAACTGTCAGGAAGAGTTTAATCCCAGATGCAGCACTAGAATGTATGTATTTAACTCCAGAAGTGCTGTTCCTGCTTCCTGTACTCAGTATCTGTCAGCATTAAAGTCCTCTGCACACTTACTGGTCTATCTCAAATTGTGATTAAGTTACTGTACTTCAGCTTAGCTTGTATCTACATTGCTTAATTCAGAGGGTGCAAACTGGGTTTTATCATTGTCAAAAAACCTGATTATTTTTACAGTCTTTTAACTCAACATGGTTACTAATTTATTACTTATGAGCTAAGTGCTTGACATCAGGCATTGAAAAACACATAGTGTCGATGTGATTCAGAAAAGTCATCCTCAAGTCATAATTTAAATCACTACTAATTTGAAACAATTTGAATCTGCTCACTGAATTCTTGTCCATATCTCCTGTCCATGCTGCTTCTCATGGGAGTTCTCTCATCTTGTCTCATGCTATTGCAGTAGGAAGAATTCTTGTTAAGGGCTAACAAAATCTTCTTGCCAGGAGTATTTGATGAGGGAATTCAGTAAAGTCCATGAAAGCCAATGAATGGGGAAAAGATGAGATGCACTCCTGGACTTGGGGAGTAGGGAAAGTATGGTTGGATTTTCTCTGATCCTGACTGTAGTGGCCTTTAGTCACATCACCAATTCTAGAATATTCACAAAATGTAAGGCTCTCCACACAGTGCGTCAGAGCTTTGAAATGGAGAGCTTGCTCTCCTGGAACTCATTTATTTTTCAGAGCATTTATAGTTTGCTTCCAGAAAGCTCAAGCTCCCAAAAAGAAATGTTGCCAAGATTGATTTGAAGACATCATACCTTCTTTTTTCTGCTCTTCCATCTTTCACTCCTCTTGTAGAGTGTCACCTTGACTTTTACTGCACTGAACCTTTTTTTTAAAATTAAATGAATTGATTAAAGTCCTGCATTAACTTGTTTATTGAATCTTACTCTAGCTGACCCAGATGATCAGCCAGTGTTTCCTTTCTTCCTGCACTGCAAATTTCAGCTTAAATTATTTTGTTCTGTTCTTCCAAGGACAGGACTTGATCCTTTCCTACTCCCACTCCTGCTTAAAAGTCTTCCCCTTTCTACCTGGCAGCAGCCACTGCTGGCCCTGGGCCAGTGGATGAGTAAAGCAGATGCCATGTGACGAGCTGTCAGGGATCAGTGGTCCCTGTCAGGCTGATGCAAAGCTTCCAGTTCCACCCAAGCCATGCCATTTTCTTTTTGTCAAACGGAAAAAGATGATATGCCCCATGAAACTGGGAACAGAAATGAGCTACAAAGCCCTGTTGGCTGGGGAGTATGGAAGTGCTCACTTCTCACCAGGTCCTGGTGGTGGGTGGGGAAGGAATAAGTGCTGCAGTCTGTTTGTCCAGTCCACCATGACTTCAGGGCTGAATAACCCTGCAATGGGCCGTGTCTTCGGCCAGCTTCCTCCTCCTGAGTGCATCAGCAAGCGGAAATGAAGCAGGAGTTTGTTTATTTTGACAAGTTCAGCCAAGCTGAAGTTTGAGGAGTGTTACACTCATAGGCAATAATTTGAAGGTGCTAAACTGTAAGATTTCTTACAGGAAAGGATGGCAGTTTCTAATTTTTTTCCAGGTTTTTACGGTCTCTACCAGAACGTTTTTCTCATTCTTGCTGTAACAAATGACTGACATGTTTTTGGAGAGACATTGGAGTCAGTGAATCAGTCCTTAATTTTCTATTTGCATTCTGCTGCTTTTTCTGTTTAAAAATCCCCCAAACAATAAAACCAGAACACTGACTCCTCCCTGTTAAAATAATAAATAGATAAGATTTAAAAATCCCCAAAGCCCCTCTAGGAATACTGAGGCTTGTGAATGCTGCCTTAGCCCAGGATGTCAGCAATCACAGTCAAAAGATGACTCTGGAAGTCATCCAAAAATAAACACTGAGAAAGAGGAGCAACTGGAGCTTTGTTTGTTTGTTTAGTATTAGTGCTATTTTTTTAAAACAAAAGAGTCAGTAATTGAGAGGAGGAAAATCTCATGCTGATTACTAAATCCTCTGGGCCTGCTGAAGTATGGAGATTTTTCCAGTAGATGTTTTTCACATTTGCCTATATTTCCATGAGGCATGTGAGAAACCAAAGTCTCATTTAAAAATAACAGCTAGTAAGAAATTCCATAAATGAAAAGAAAACAATTTGATTCACAGAGGAGCTCATGGAAAGGACCCAGGAATTAGTAACAATGAGCCACATTGCAGTGCAGTAAGAGGACTTTACCTTTGATATGGTTTTGTAGACACTTGTAAACAGTCATTTTGACAGGACTTCATAGGGAATAGAAGTCCTTACTCCATTCCTCAGCTTAGACCAACTCTCCAGAGATGATGGAAGACTCAGTACAGCTTTTCAGAAGGTTTGGAATACCTGAAGAATGGATGGTCTCTGAAGCACAGAGCCACCACAGCTACCATACAACATCTCCAGGAATTACACCATTTTCTGCTATTGCTCGCCTTTTTTTTTTTTTTTTTTTTTTTTTTTTTTTTTTTTTTTTTTTTGTTGTGGTTTTATGTTTGTT
>WEKY01053388.1:0-61641 GCA_013390045.1 Picathartes gymnocephalus | reverse complement strand
CTGTAACATTTTAGACCAATATTTTCTCCGAATTTTAAAACTCAAAACAAGAAGAGGCAGTAAACTTCCATTTCTTCAAAATCAAGACGGAAATGTCCTACCTTCGAAGTTCATCCACATACAAGCAATATCTGTGGTTTGATCTTTGGGCTTTATACATATACTCTCCAAACAATAAAACATGAAGATAGAACTCACTACACCTGCACAGAACTGGCAACCTTGGTATCAGCAAGAACTTGGAGTAAAAAAAAACAAAACCAGAAAGGCTTTTCTCTTAGAGAGCAAAATACTTGACAAAATGCCAAAAGTGGATGAAATCTGTTTTACCTTTGTTCATTCAGTTTTAATTATATTTTGGTATAATCTAAGTTATTTGCACTACACAAGGCCTTTACTCTGAAGAACACTGAATTTAGTAACAGGTTACACCTGATCAATTATATTAGAGATGGAGAAACAGCTCAAGGTTTTATGCATCAAGCTATAATCTTCCTATGGCAGTGACAAACCCTTTCAAACTGAACACAGCAACTTTATTTCCTTAGTTTCTCTACCTACCACTAATACTGACCAACTTTTTAAAGGGAAGAAAGCACGAGTCTCAACCATAAATCACTACGAAAGTTCCTAATAGTTACAGGAAGACCTGATGCCTCTCTCCTCTTTGGCTGATTTGGACACGTTTCTTCAGTAACTAAAGACTGGCAGTCTGCATACACCCCCCTAAAAGAATCCAAATAAACCCAAAAAAGGTGTATTTCTTCCTAGAAGACCAAAAGGAACACGCGCCATCACAAACACATAGAAACATCTTCAGAAGCAACAGAAAGCAGTTATTGAACTGTATTTGATTTTCTTTCCCAAATACTTCTCTTTATTTCCAGGACTGGACTGGCACTAGCTCTTTCCCACTAACAATCCATCTTTCCAGAGGCCATGAAACACAGAGCCTGATTCAGCCTCAGCACACCTGTGATCCCTGCATTGCCATGGCTTCCTATCAGGAGCTGTCCAACCTACTCCTAGATTTGACAAGCTCCAAATCACNATCATTTGACAGCAATAAAAAACCCCTTTTTTTTTTCAGACTCTTGTGTATGTCTTTGTGTCTGAAAATGGAATTAGTGGAGTGCTATTAATAGTTTTCAACTATCAGTGGCTGTTCACAAAAATGAAAGCTTCATTGGTTGCCTTTCCACTGAAACCTTGCATCTTATCCAAGTAAGATGACTTGCCAGTTACTCCTCAGTACGTTTTAAGGAAGTTTAAAATATGTTCCTGTTCTGTGGACTTGACAACATCTTTTCAAACACAAAATTAAATCAGTTAAATTAAAGAGGTGAGCAAGAGAATTATGTAGTCTTAATAAATTTATGTTTTTCATAGAATGACTGTGTAGCTCAAGTACAACAGTTTACACAGTTTTGCCTAGCTTAGCATAAAAGCGTTTTTATCTCTTCATTATAAAGGCTTTCTAATATGCATATGCTGAAGTCCGGGAAAATCCACACAGATGCTCTGAAATTACTAACTGTAAAATAAAATATAGTACTGGCAAAACATAAAAAATTCAGGGGAAAAAAAAAAAAGTAACATCTCAAAGAATCCTAAGACACACATTTATTCAATACAAAATTGCATTTTTGCCATCTTCACTGCAAGAGCTATTATCACACTGGCACTCATGAAACAGAAGAGACAATTTATTTGGAAAGAGGTAAAAGATTTTACAGTTATATGCACTGTGAAACTGGCTCACATTAAGGCATAATATGACTCCCATTAAAAATTTGTCATTTACCAAGTGTTATGACATAATTGATATTCATGATACAGTGATATTTCTCTTTTCTTAGGATAGCAGATGATATATTTGATGTAATTGGGTGGTTTTGTTACTGAAGAGCAACCACTGTACATTGCTTTATTTAGAGTAAGGAACTACTTGCAATTTTCAGAGAAGAAATGATAAATTGGGTGTATAGCATTAGGAACTGTTATTAAAGAGCACATTCAGCAAGAGAACATTGCAATTTGGAAAGAGAGTCATAAAGGAATATGCAGAATTACAAAGCCACAATAGGTGTGTTATTTGATTTTAAGTTCACGTGACTGATGAAAAATTCAAAATCAATGATCCTCTTAGACTCAGAGGCCCTCCTGCTTTCCCTAATGCTACTTTTCTCTTTAGGTCCTTTCCAGGAAGCCTGCTTTAATTTAGCTCCTTTGATCCAGACCTGCAGTGGGATCTCCACAAGCCCCCTGAATGGACTGATGCTGTGATAGTTAGTGAATCAATTGCCGTTTTCTGATTCTGCTTTCTCAGCTGAACCACTATCCAAAGTGGCTGCTTTTTCCTCCATCAAGCTGTTTTAGCTTTCTTCTGAGCTGCTAAAGTGCATCTCATTTCCCCCAGTTCAGTACAATTTCAGACATGGTCCCATTGCTTTCTTTGCTCACTAAAGATTAATTAGATGGCTGAGTTACAAGAAGAATGGACTTCCAGGAATGAACCATTTCTATAATTTACACTTTTGGTTAATTGGGAAGTGCAAAGTTTTAAGTGTTAGGTGGCAGTCAGGTGCTTACAACAGGAACAGCACAGAGAAACTTGAGTATAACATTGAGGGAGCACCTCCTTGAACCACAAATGAAACATGCTGAATTTTGAGGTGCAATTTGGGAGGGATTGCTTTCTGCTGAACACACTTTGCAAGGTAACTTCTCGGATTTTGTTGAAGGCCAATTTTTTTTCTTTCACTAGTAATCCTGTGGTGAGTAAAACCCCTTTGTACTGCATTAGTACCAATGCAAAAATACCATTGCCTGTAGATTATCCTAAATGCAAATAATGGTTTTTTTTGCAGCATCACAAAAATAAGACAGAATTCCCTTTCCAGAGCCCATTTAGAAATAAATGTCCTCAGCTGAAATGAAAGCTTTACTTTTAGGGCTACGCTAGCATGGTAATTACAAAATTCTGTTTTAACTTCACAATTCCCACATAAAATCCACACATGGAGAAAAGAGCGTTTCTATGCAACATGACAGTCAGTTCATTTTGAATGTAAATTAAATCAGAAATACCCACAGAGAAGTTTACTCTTCTGAGATTTCCAACTTAATCTCAAAACAAAATGGTTATGGATATGTGCTTAGGTAAGCAAACAGACTTGTAAACTGATGACTGAGTATCTTGAAACTTTTTTTGTTTGGTAAATTAAAAGGGATTATTCTAAGGGCAGCAAGCAAATTGTCAACAATGAAACAATTTATCTGAATCACATTACTATACACAAACTGCACAGCCATTCTTAATACAGGGATTAAGAAATTTTTAATCTTACAGTAAACATGGCCTATCAACTGCTTACACAGAAAAGCAGAGGGCAGAGATTCCATAATCTTAATTCTTATATGAAGCTTTTACCCCAGCTGAAAAACTGGCAGGTGGATTTCTCTGTGCCTCAGTTTATCTATATGGGAAAAGGAATTTATAACAAACCTAGATATGCACCCCTTTGTCCATTCCAAGAGAGAGAACACACACAAACTCGGTATCATCTCAGCACCTTAGAGCAAAACTTCCATAGCTTCCTCAAGGTCACTTAAAGCAAAATATCCAGAACGGCCCCATCTTCTATCAGCCAAGTCATAAGGCAAACAACAACACCAGCAAGGGAATGTTCTGTTTCATTTTATTGTGAGGTTGTATGTTGCCTCTAGCTATGACTTTCAAATCATTTTACAGGTCACTCTTTTGAGGTCTTGAAAAGACAGAACAATAAAAATAATTGCAGAACCACAAGTGAAACCTTCACATCTTTTCCCAGAGCACAGATCATCTGGATATCAACCCAACAGAAACATTAAGCAGTTTTCCTACTTTTCCTTTCATCATTTCCACACCTTAGCAAAGACAATGCCTCTTGTTCTTTGTTATTGTAACATTTTAATACTCTGAAAAAAAAATCTTTATATTCTGGAGGAGGAAAAAAACCACCTGTTATCAAGAGCTGTACTTCCTTTTCTCCCCTCTCCCAATCCTCAGAAGCTATTTAAAAGTATTTATATGATACTCTAACTTGATAATGCAGAACAGTTTTCAGAAATGGAACATTTTCACTCAGAATGAAATCATAGTTACCTACTCCTTCTCCTGTATCAGTGCTATTATTAATCAAATAAATGCTGAAATTTAAATGCTCCCTTAAGCTATCTGCAGGGGAATGTAAGAGTTCATTAAATGAGAAAAAAAAAATAAAGAACTAAAGCCCAGAACTACATACTTAGAAAAGTCATAGAAAGTAATACTGTAGCATTGCATTACATTAGCTAATAAAGGCATTCAGAAGGCAAAACAGGTGCCCCCCAAACCTGGGTAGAAGATTGCATGAATATATTCATTCTATGAAGAATCAATGAGAAAACTGCACTGGGAAAGTACTGGGGAAAACCACATTTTTGCTCTGACATTATCCTATATTCCTGAGCTTCTACTACTTGATACAGAAACCACAGCTTTTGACATACAGAGAATGAATTTGCTACTCTGCTTTCCTAACGTGTTGGTTTCCACTTTTTATTGAAGTCATCAGCTTTTCATGGGAACACTAAAATCAGACCAATATAAAACAGGAAGATAATGGGTGGATTTCTGGGGCAAACATACAGTCTAAGAATAGCCTAAATCAAGCAGTGATTTAATCACAGAGTGTTCCTTTGTTTGCTTTACACAACTCTGCTGTTCCCTTAATTCTTCAGCTGTTTCTTATAAATACTCTTCTGGGTAATGCCTGACACATTAATTTCTGTCAAGAGAGAAGGCTCTGTTTTGGAACCGGCACACAAACAAATACACATAGGACTCTTCTTTTATATTTCACCCAAGAAAAATATACTAGGAAGTGACTTAATCATGAAAGCAAACAAACCTCTCCATATTCATACTGTCATAAGTATCACAGCATTGATGAGGACAGCACTAGGTGGTTTATATGGTATCAGTATTTTAACCAAAAAGCGAGCTGTAATTCAAGTTGAAGTATATGCAGCAGCAAATAACAACTTTGCAAAACCTGCTCAGGCCCCCTGAGATTCCTCTATTGCAATGAGACAGCTCTGGCTGTTGCAATTAAAATTGAAGATTAAAATCCCTGCACTAATCAGCAAGAAGGGAACTCTGAAATCAGAGAAAAAGATGATGATGGGTCTCTGTCATATTATTCTTGAAATAAATGGCAAGGAGGATCAGGCTGTGTGCATTGAATTAAAATAAAGCTTAAATACAAAAGTATTAACACAATCAACCCTAGTGCCCTAGCAGTGGCCATATTAGTGTCACCCCATTAAGTGCACTTAATAGCTCATGAGTCAGCAAATGCAGCACAGGTGATGGCCCTGATAATTTGTCCATAAATGTGAAGATGCCTTTTCAGGAGGAAACCATGGGCTATCATTACTGGAGTTAGAATAACCCCAAACAATCCTTACCATCTCTCAGTAAAGGAAGTAAATGCTTGGTTTTTTCTAGCTTGCTTTACCAACACAGAGGTCTTATTTTCATTATGTGTATCTCAAGTGTACTGAATTGTGTACTAAATTTCATGGCGGGAGAGAAAATACAATACGATAAAGTGCTTCATGTTACAATGGTAAAATACTCTGATTTATTTGGTATTACTTAGCTATTCTGCCTGTATCATAAACAAAGGTTATGGTATAATAAATTAATCTTGAAGCAAGTAGCTGAAATTTACTATTAGTGTCTTTAGAGCCTTCGGCCACAATGAAAATGCATCTGAAATATATAGAGACCTAAGCTGTCCTTTTTTGTTATTTATGTGTGTCAACTTTCTCTTCAACACCAATTCAATTACTGTGTCTTCAAGATAAAAGCTTACCATGAATAAACTATAATGGGAGATGAAGAACAACAAAAATAAATCATAGTTCTGCAAGACTGAGATCTTTTTACTATCTTGCTTTACCAGTTTTACTAAAAAACCTGTTTTCATACAGTAGATTTCTACTCTGACTGAAAAAGTCCCTTAAAACAAAAAGGTCTGGTACAGCTTTTGACTTTATGATCTGTCTTCTATGGCTCCAAAATCTGTTCACATAGTCCCTTTCCCTTAAAACCCATAAAATTTGATGATAGCTACATCAGCTTTTAGACAGTATGATTTAGACATTGATGATGACATGAATGAAATTACTCTAAATCTAAAACCACATAACTGAAAATTCCTTTATCTGACTAGTGGATTTTTTTTCCCCCAATTATTCAGCTGATCTGACTGTAGAAGTGGTTTAAGTTGCAGGATAGAGCAGCTTGACCTATCCTCCTTTACCTTCTCCAAAGACAAATAAACCAGCAAAACATAAAACTCTTAAGTGAAGCTTTATTTTATCAGGCAACAACAAACTTTTACTTCTCTCAGACCATGTTTCAAGATATTCCTAGCAGTAACCCTAATTTCTAGATCTACATTTTGCTATGCCAGAATTACATGGGGATTTTCTGTTCATTTGCATGTCTGCTTAGGAGATGAGAAAGAGATAGCAAACTTCACCAAGCAAGGTAATAAAACTTGATAGAACTCACATTAAAAACTGAGGCATTCCCAAGGACAGCAAATTGCTCAGGATTATACTAGGGCATATGCAGGAAAAGAACTCAGAATTTTCAGTGTCTACTTTGGTGCAAACTACTTGTTTTTTAATTTTTGTCCTCCTCAGATCAGTACGAGTGGCACAATTCCAGGCTGTGGTCCAAATGACTGGTGTGTATCAATTCAAATGCTGCATACAACACCCAAGCTGGAAAAGCTGTGTAGTATCTACTGAAAACTGCACCACCTTGAACTGCCATTTGTTTCATCTTCTCTGTTCCTTTAATTTACGTTCACCTGAGAAGAGTATGCAATAAACATATCTAGTCTAAATAAAGTTCTAAAAAAGCGAAACAAAAAGATTAATCACTGTTTTCAACCACTATTTCTAATGGCCAGCCCAAAGCTCTGAAAACTGAGCAGCTGACAGAGCTGTGGTTGACAGAAAAGATAATCTGTTACTGCCTCTCAAAACCCCAAACTCATCAAGGACAGTCCATTTCACTGCGTGCAGCACGGCAGTGATAATATCCAACCTGACACCTGGAACTCACGAGGGTAATGGCTTTCAGCAGTGTGCCTGCTCACTAACACAATTTCTTCCAGGCAGCTTTCTACAGCTTCTTTTATGATCAGTGGGAACAAATGTCTTTCTCTACCTTCTAATATTTCACATCAGCCAGTTCCAGACTTTTGTTGACACTCACATTTTTCAGAAATACTACTGTAATATGATAGACGATCAATCTGCATGATACCAGAACACTTTCCTACAGTTTTGTCAGTTTGTTTTAGCTGTAAAACATTAAATAATTCCTTTATATTGTTCTGCTTCTCTCTTTTGAATGGGGTCTGTCTGATTTGAGTAGGGACACTCAGGAAACCAAGCCCACTCAATCTGAACATAAGTGGCCACTACAGAAACAGAACTGGGTGCAATATATAATCACACCTGGGATAATGGAGTTGAAATGCAGATGAACTTCTAACTGAAGCTCAATAAAATGCACATTAAATTATAGGCTGGCCCGACTTATTCAGAACATATACTGAAACCCATATACAGCCCTTACATGGGGACTAATGCATGCAGGAAATTTTAAAACTGAGGTTTTCAACTGCTTCTGGTATTCTAGGCAATGGCAAAGATCTCTGCCCTTGTAAATCCCGCTGCCATCAATGTTTTCAATATCATCACTTTAATTGTAAAATAATAACCTCAGGAGGGAATGCTTATCACTGGCTTCTGGTTACATGGAATACTTCAAGCCTGAAGACTTGTAATAAAATGATGGTGCAGAGGCTACAGCACAGAAATAGGATCCATATGAATAAAACTGGCAAGCCTACGGGCCTTGATACACGTGACTGAAAACAACAATGTGCGTGATTAATGCGCATGATTTGTGCTGAAATAACCTCGTTCTCTGACTGCATCACATCACAAACTGCTAAGGAAGCAGTTCTAAGAGAGGAAGTTAGGAATTTGTGCATTTGCATCAGTTTGCCATGAGCTCACTTTTTCATATCACAATAACTAGCTCAAATGCACTGAAGAACTCCAAATTGCTCTGGTATTTTTTTCATTTTCTCCTTCCAGATAATATGCACAAAACAAAGCATCACCTATACACAGACTGTAAACTACAGAACAATGACTACCTAAATGAACTACAGTTTTTATACATTTTCTAAGTATAAAAGTATATAATAACTGAGTACTGTCACACCTCTTAGTCACACAAAACCTCATTATCAGTAAGTTTTGCCAGAATAAACTTGAGAGAATCATTAAAAGTTTCTTGCATTAAACTACTATACAAAGCTACACCACAGTAAAAGAAATTTTTAAAAATAGTGTAAAATGCCCCAGCTCTCTCTACAAAAGTCATGACCTTGCAGCAAATGCTAAAACTTCTGCCCAGCTAAACCACCACCTCAGACCACTTTGTGGAGAAAGGGAAATAGTCATTACCTACCTGGAATGGTTTTCTTCCTCACATTTTTGGAATTCAATGAAAAATTTCAGCCTTTCCAATTTCAAGTCATCCTTTTCAAGCTGAATCCCTGTAGCTACTACATTAGCAGGTGTTTGGGGTTAATATTTAAAAGAGCTGCATCAGTACTAGTCTCACACAGACTTTACCAGTTTCTTGCTTTGTGTAGCTTGTTCGGCTTCTTATATAAAAAATAGTTTAATGGCAATAACTGACTGTCTAATAGGACTGCTTTGCTGAACAGGAGCCTACAGCTCCTACTGCAGCCACCAATGCAGAACCCCACGCCAGCCCAGCTGAGGAGCACCTTGCAGCACTGTGCACCTGAAGGAGAGTATATGAAATGAATTGCAGCTGTAATTTTACTGCACATGAATACATTAATGAATACACACAGAGGTTTCTACGAGAGAAAACTACTGGTCCATTTTACAAGATTATGGAAAGACTGTCAACGGGGCTAAGTGTCTGCCAAAGCTCTAGGCAACTGAAGACATGCCTAGATCATGAAGAACTTGCTGTTCACTCTGTTAGAATACAACAAGAGTAGAAGACAAGATAAGATATTAGGTACATAAGGTACTTTACTGGGTTTCACTTGTGGTATTTGAGAAAAACAACAGTAATTCGTACAACCCACGTGTGAATTTAGGGCACAGCTCTCAATAACATCACACACACATTAGAGAATGCTCCAAGTGAATTTGGTTTATGAAGACAATGACAAGCCTGCAGGTGGTCCTATTTTGTGACATCCTGGTCCCTGATAACTAGGCTAGGCCATGTATTATTTATTTCAATGAGTGTGAAAAATGCAATGCAAAATGATGTGCTCTTTTGTATGTAAAGGGTTAAGATATGGCCTTCGTGAGCCATTAGTTGGAGATTTATTGGGGGAGTTAGGAAGTCTATAGTTCAATATGTGGTGATTGAACAAGGACCATAGGTGCAGAGACAGGGAGAGGAAAAGAACTCAGTCAAATGATGCCTCTGGGGCTTTGCAACATATGGCCCATCAGTCAAGGGTCAAGCCCCCTCACAAATTGCATGCACTTTACATAGCCATCTGCATCAATAAATTACTAGTCTTCTGAAGTACAAGCACTAATGCAGGAGCTGAAGGGACCAGCCTACTTACAAAGAAACTTCTTTATTATTATTATCGCTATTATTATTATTATTATCATTATCATTATTATTGTTCTTTTCATCCATGTACCCTGGCCTAGCCATTCCCACAATGGGATTTTGTTGCAGGCAGATGTGCCTGCCTTACCTCCTTCCCAAGCATACACAATCTCCTACCAGGATGAGACTCAGCAAGTCTTGAGGTGAAAATATGTGAGTTTCAAAAGCGGGCTTTAATAGTCTTATTTTTCTGCGTGTGCATTTATACAAATTCCCAATCCTGTATTGTCAGCCAATGATGTCGAAACTTCTGCCTGCAGAAGGACCTTGCCAGTTCTAACTTTCACACTTCCACTCACATCACAGCTCTATTTTGGATATGTTAACATACCCAAAGAATGGAATGACAACACCTACATCAACAGACTTTTAGGTGTCATCATCTGTACAAAAGAGCTTATTTTGAATCACCAAAATTATCCCGTTGCTGCTGATATGCCACTTCCTCAACTACCTAGGGGTCAAACGCAATCAAGAATAACTATCTAACAGGCTTGTATACCTCATTTCTAAAGCAGAGTGTGTTTAAAATCAATGTTGCACCTCCTCAGGTTTACGAATTTGTTTCAGGTTTCATGAATCTTATTGGATCAAAATTTAACATGATATTGCATTCTTATATTTTCAGATTACTTTATTTCCTATCAGTACCAAGAGAGATGGCTAGCGTCAGTGAACAGGGAGGTATAAACTTTTACATCTTTTATCTAACTACATTAGAGAAATAAAGTTTTTAATAACCCCTTGGTCAACCATATCTAATTTCTATTTTCAATCAGATCCTCACAAGCAGCTTTCTACAGGACACAACATTCTCCATGATATCTGGTATTAATCACCACACTGTACCAAGAACAACGCTAAAGACTGGATGAACCTAAAATAACTTCTGTGGGCAGTTTGAGACTATATTAAACCAACAGTAATAATAAGCAAAACACTTCATTTTCCTACAGTATATTTAATTAAAAAGAAAATTAAATTACTTCAACCACCAATCAAATAAAGCAGAAAAACAAACACTTTATAATATAACTACTCAAAAGTGACACTTTCAAAAATTGTCTTGCTGCAAGCAATTTTTTCTGTCCTTTCTTTGCTGCTTTCAAGTCTCTGTCTTGGATGCAGAAGTCAATGAAAAGGTAAGTGCACTATCCTCATGCATTCTTTAATTTATAGACAACTAACCTTTCCCTGTGAAATGGACCTGCAGACCTCTTTGTATTAAAAATACAATGACTGTCAACAGATTTAACTTTCTTAGCTTACTTAAAACAGTTATGTGAGCACTGGTTAGACCCTGCTGCTATTCCATACATAGTCTTCAAAAAAAAAGTAGTATCATTTTAATGTTCATTTTAACTGCACAAGTGTGATAGTGCCCCACATAATAAAAAAATGGAAGGCATTTATTTAACCCTCCCAAGGTAAAGCAGACACAGTATGTGAATTGACATTGGCAGTATTTCTAAATAGAAATGAACTTCACCAGTGAGGTGACAATAAGGAGCCAGAAGACAGACCTTTTTATCTTTTATTGTCTTCAAGCTCCCAGACAAAAGGCACAGTTTTTTTTTAGTGGGAGACTTGGCATATTGAAAAACTTGCTAATGTTTTTCAAGGTCCAGTCATAAAACCATAGAGAACTTGGGCCAATGACTTCAAACAAGAGAGAAGTGAGATGATGAGTGAGCATCTGAAGCATCCAGGCATGTAAGTCTCCTTTTGTTAGGATTATGGAGGTAAATTCTAATTTCTTAATGCCCCTGTCTATAGATAGAGATATATACATGCACATACACAGAAAGTGCTTTCTGGATGCTATTTTATCCTCCACAGGGTCTTCCCTTTAAGTCCTGAACACAGATACTCTGTAAGGCTGAAGCAGTCATTAAAAGGTCATCTGTTTGCTGTCCCTCCTACTTATGCAAGACTTACTTCCATGGCAGAGCTGCTCTGTGCATTACAAAAGTTAGTGAATGTACCTGTAAAAGGTGTTCAATGACACATTTTTTCCAGCTAAAGACATACTGCACAAAATTGAAGCAGTGGAAATTACCACATAGGGCAGCCTTAAGGCATTATACTTCAGTAGGGCTGAGATTAATCCAGTCAGACAAATAGTATTTTACTGAACACCAGTAAACTCTTTGCAAATCATACTCATATAGAAGATGAAGTCTGAAATGTGTTCTTTGGCATCAGAGAAATATAAAGGAGCTGCTACACTTTATAGAGTTTCCTACAGATGAGGTAATATGTACTTTTACTTATTACTTTTTTTTGTACATGTGGTTGCCAAGTTCCAAAAGGAAGCACTTCAAGATTTCACTTAAGCTATGTTGCTGCAGAGACTAAAAGAAGTCTGATGATCCAGTTCCCTTTACTCATTATTTGAGAAAACAGGTTTGAGATAGTGTACTTTTTTCTTCAGCCAAGGATCCTTTTGAAAAAGGAACACTTTCAGAGTGTTTCAAGGATTTTAAAAAATCTTTTGAAATCTGAAATGCAAAGGTTTCAGGAAAAATTTTAGTCATTAGGACTTAGGCGCCTTTTTATACATCAGACTTTCCAGTTCTTCGCACAGGAAATGATAAAATAATCCCAGCTTAGAGAAGGGAGACAGTAAAAGAAGTCTGTCCACAGCAGCTTCCTAAAACATGACCCAGACAGACTTTGTCTAAGGATGGGAGAGCAATTCAGCTTACAGCCTTTGCCCTCTCTTCTGAGCATGAAGATAACTTCAGATACTTTACTGTGCTCTCAGTCCGTCAGTAGGATTTGAACCCAATTATTGGCTCAGCTCACACTTCAAAAAATATGTTCAGAAGTTTTTAACTGAAGTATTTCCTCACGCTTTATTGTGGTTCATACATGATTATCAGTTTCCTCCTTAGTCTAGCCTGTTTTCACATCCTCTTAGGTAATGAGCAAGCCCTGGCTAGAGAAGATGATCTGTGCTGAACTGAGTACCACAACCAGCATCGTGTGGGAACTAACAGAACAGAACGGAAATAAACAGAGAAAGGGGGGAAAAGCAAACAAACAAAAAACCACCAGAAGGTGATTGAGAAAATAAAAATAAATATAAAGTATAGAGCATGTTGCTGTGCTCCTTTGTAATTTCTTGCTTGCAGGTGGCAGGAGAGGGCTGTCTGGCTCTAGCTCCCAGCTGTCCACACCCCAACCCCACCAGCCCAGCTTCCGCTAATCGGCACCCGCGGCACCACTTGTGGATTGAAGGGCTTGTTGAGCCAGCAGAACGCAGTGACCTCCTCCTCACCCCGAGGAAGTGTCCTGCGGGTCAGGCTGGGGAGAGCCTTGCTCAGCTGCTCCCCGTCCTCACAAAGCACAGCCGCCTTTGTCCGTGTCTCTGCCGGAGCTGGGTTTTGCCTTCCTGTCACCGAGGCTCGGGGCAGGGTCCAAGCACGACCCAGGCTCCACTCAGGGCCAGCTTTTTGGCATTTTTTTATAGGGCAGCATAAAGTTTTCAAGGGGGCCTGGGTCTGCACAGCTCGCCGACACATCACCTTGTGTTAACTCATGTTACACAGGCTCCACAACTCACGTTTCCAGTGCTCCACAAGAGATCTCTCCTCTGAGACAAGTCCTCAATCACTTTTAATCGTCAAGTTGGTCCAACCCTCCCAATTATGTATTTTCTTGACAGGGTAAACTTGCACTATAACACTGAATTGTGGACATTTTACAGTTCCATGTTATAGAAGCCTATTTAATTTTGAACCAATTTATGTACATTACAACTACATCCCCTAGTAGCGTAGGGGAAAAAAAAAGAAAGCAATTAAAACTACAGAAAATCCTACTATACCTTTGTTGTTTGTTGTTTGTTCTTGGGGTTTTTTTAAAGAACCTTAGCCATGAACAAACTGATGAGTATTTCTTTTTTATTATATGAGAAGAAAATTTTTATATGCTACTTAACTTTTCATTAACAATCCAGTATACCTTTATTCTTCTGTCCTAACACTTGGTGCTAAGGAAACACTGCCACCTGCTCTGGGAAAAGCTTCAGAGATACTATCAAATCATGAAGAGATAAAAAAATACAATTATGTGAAGTGCTTTGAGACAAGATAGCAACTTTATTTATGACCTATAAATGATCTTCAGAGAAAAAAAATCTACAGCAGACCGTGTTTATGTAATATTTAACATATCCAGTGGCCTTCCCAAATTTCAAGACCAACTGTTCTGTTCCTTTCAAATGATGCATAAATGGAGTTAAATCACTCTCACTTAAAAATGACTCAATGCGAAAAGCATCAAGGATGACAAGGGACTGTCTTGAATGGTTTGGCCCAGCAAACATCCCATGGGCTGCTCCCTTGCCCACCAAAGCCAGAAGTGAAGACAGCTCAGACACAAAAAAAGAAAATGTCTAGATGGCACAGCTGGAAAAACGTCTTCCTGACACCTGCACCTGGATTTTGCAGCCACCAGCTGTTATTCCACATGTGTCCATAAGTGCTGGCTTTGGAAGGTCAGAGACAGAGGTCAAACAAGAGTCTGGCACTGGAAAGAGTGATGCTGAAGCTGAGCATGGAATAACAGATTTCCATGAACAGAGTGCTGTCCAGTTTATTAACATTAGATACATACATTCACCTGCTTGCTTTCAGCCCCAGGATCCTATCTTTGCAGAGGAAGACCCTTCATTTCTAAGAGCAAGTACCATTGCAAAAAAAAGGAAAAAAAAAAGCAAGCAAATTACACTTCTAGTTTTGTATGTGCTTTCAAAGCAGAAAGTCACAGCCTGTAGCTTCGTAAATAAATTACAATATTGTCCTATTTTTGCCTGCCAATACCCAGGCATCTGCTAGCAAGTAGGATAGTGATCCCTTCTCGATCTGACAAAGACTTCTTTCCCAAGTCTTGTGATTTTCATCTACGTCACAAAGGAAAATAAACAGCACAGAGAGAAGTTCACACATGACACGATGGAACAGGTGACAGCCACACCCGAGTGCTGCTTAACAGCAGAACTCTGGCAGGCAAAGACAGGGGAATAAACCGAAGATCCAGTCTTTTTCACATGATAAAGCATCACGAGCTTTTATAGATAAAAACACACAACCCATCTATATCCAAGTGTACATTTGTACTTGCTATGTACAACAGACAGCACCAAATTTATCTCACAAAATATCTGCGGACCTCAAGAGCTGCAAATTGGGCTCATTCTTTTTAAAGATGAAAAATACTTGGATACTCTCAATGCTGACCAAGAATATTTTCAGCTTTTTCACCACCCCCCATTTTCCTCTGTTATAATCCAGAATCTACAGTCATCTTTCCTAGTGTGTGCCAAGTGGACCAAATGAGGCAACAGAAAAGGGAAGAAAACTACACAGATGTTTACAGCTACAAATAACTGTTTCAAAATCCTTTATTGTATGATAGAAAAATGCTGAATCAATCATCAGATCATGGTCCATATCTGAAATTACACTGGCACTGCAAGAGTAAATGGTTGTAAATTGACTTGAACTTCAATTTGGCATTTTTATAAGTGCTGCTCCAGAGGAATTTTACATATTAAAAAAAAAAAACCCCAAAGCTTACCAAAAAACAATCACAAAATAGAAATTAAAAATTTAGCAGTGGTCACAGCTGTTACTGGGAAAGCTCAGGTTCCTGGAGATTTCAGTCTACTCTCACTATGATACTACATTGTATTTTATGATTGAAGCTATGTCTACTGAAACTACCTCCCGTTTAAAAAAAATCAAACTCAAAAAGAAATTTGAAGACAGTGTCCACTAAAGTCAGCTGATAGACTTCAAAAGGCCAGTGCCCTGTTGTGCAGAGAGAAATGCCTGCAGCTTCCAGCAGATCCTCTCATTCCAGTACAAGCACTTCTGCAGTGCTCAGGAAAATGGATGCATACTTTAGTGGATCCTATCTTCTCAGTGGATTACATTTATTCCTTCTTGCAATATCTCCCTTAGTGCTGCTCAGATCTGGGCAATTATGGGATACATTTAAGCTGTGAAAACCCAGTGTGACCTTGAAGAATAAGAATCAGAAGCTGAACACACCCAGGTTCTGGTTCTGAAACTAGAAAAATGAGAGAGGCAAGTAAACTTTCTTATACCAAAGAAGATAAGATCTCTTTTTATTTCAGGTGATTTGTTATCCCTTTTAGTCTCTGTAATCATTAGTTTTCTAAAAAATCATTAGAGCTTTTCGTATTTTCCCTAGCTGAATGGTATATTTACTTTTTGCCTACAAATTTAAGTAACATCAGGATGCTATTACTTAAATGCCCTGACATTAAATATATTAAAATTTTGAGGCTTTTTTATTTAGATGTGTATTTAGATCACTGTCAAGCCAGAAAAAGCTGAAAATTGGCTTAACTAGAAAAAGTTCCTCATTAGGTATTGCAGAACATGGTACTTCAAAAAGGACAGACTAGTTTTGGAATTCTACTCAGGAACATATGAATGCAGCAGAACTTCACAGGACAGTGATTGCATATGATGTATAGTATAAAAGAGACAAAACTTCTACTAAATTGTATACCTATGCCTCATATCTGTGAGGTGTTCACTCTGATGCATTTAAAAAAGGTGTAACACCGTGCTGACATAACTGAGTAACACTACTCCTCTTCCTGAGTACATCAGGATTTTAATGGAAAAGGCATTAACTTTTTGAGGTGTTACAAAAATCTTTGTAATATTATTATCCCTTAACTTGAGTCCTAATGTAAAAAAACACAGCTAAAAGTTGTTGGGCCATCACTTCTTCACAGCAAAAAAAGGCCATGAACACATTAACATTAGAAGTTACACCCCTTGTATCAATCACAGTTCTGAGTCCATGGACTCTAATCTGGAAATATTTCCTGTGGAGAGAACGGAACAATAAGGCACCAGTGCAACCTTAGCTTCCCTGGTGTAAATGCCAATTGGTTCGTCTTGTCAAATATTTGTCTTTTCAGGGCCTTTCCATTTATTTCCCATCCACTTATTGAAAGGGAAAAGTTGTGGTTTGATTTGTAGATCAATAAAGTTACACAACTGGAATTAAAAAACAAACGGAACTGGCTGGGGGAGAAGAAAAAGGAGAAAAGGATACATGTCACTAGAATTGTTATCCATAAAGAATTACATCTTTCAGCACTCAGAGAAAAGAAAACAAGCAAATTGTTGGCAGCAGTGTCTGATAAGTGCATCTGGTTAGTCTGCCTGCTTCACCCAGAGAGGCATCGCATTTCAGCGAGAACATTACATTTTTTACACAACTTTCTTAGCATCTAGACCTGCCTTTATTTATTCAGTACATTCTTTCCAGTATTGTGAGAACATTACATTTTTTACATAGCTTTCTTAGCATCTTAGCACCTGCCTTTATTTATTCAGTGCGCTCTTTCCAGTACTACTATGTAGCTTATTATCTCTAACAACCATCTGTCCATTTGCATCCTAAGGGGAAAAAGGAGGGAATCAAAACGTACTTACTCATTGAAGCCAAACTGCTGCTTATTGCATAAGTCAGTACACACAAGACAGTTCTTTCTGCTCTGTCCAAACACAAACTAACATTCACCCGGATGCTTCCAAATCCAAATGGTCTGGATGCTTCATTCCACAAACTGCAGGAGCAGTCATGCCAAGCTTTTAAGCCTACATCATTTCTTTGCTGTTCTTATAAAATCTTGTTTCTTGTGCAATTCCTCTACTTCATGCAAGTTGTTTCCACTATGCAGCAGAGAGCTGCACAAGGCATTCCTCTGGACCCTGCTGCTCCATTTAAGGGCACTCTGTCCCCTCTCCTGTAATCCCTTTACAATGGCATGATTATCTTTGGACTAAAACAGGACTTTTTTCTGCCTCTTTTCATGCATTATTTGTACCCTCCGACACCATTATAATGTCCTATCAAGTGAGGGATACAAAACTTGAGCTGCAGAGCTAACTGTTTGTTGATTTTTTTTTGTTGCAGAAACACCAGGTTTTAGGCTACTCACAAGATTTTTCGAAGTTCAAGATCATAAAAGATACATGGTTGAAAAGGGAAGGAAGCATCCTTCACTTCAACAGCTGAATATGCTGAAAAAATGGACACAGACAGATAGTCCTGGCCTGATGAAAGTAGTTTTAAAACCCTTAATATATTTTATATGATTGCAACACAACTGCTTCAACTATTAATATCATAAAATCATTAGTTCTTGCATTAACCTGCTGATGACCATAGAAGGATTTCTGCTAACTCAGACACACTCTCTTCTGATCAAAGCAAAATGTATTCCTCCTATTTCTCTGGGCCTTTCTTCTCCTCAGAATCCCTGTTCTTTTGAAGATCTGGCCTCAGCCAGCTGCTGGTGCTGTATACTCACAGAGAAAATAAGCAAGGGAAGGAAAACACGGGAGAGGAGGGAGAGGAAGGCACCTACTTTACACTTTCATCTTTGAGGAAAGTAATTTTTCTCTTGCTCTTAACTCCAACTGCAGAACTCTAGGGAGGCACCTCAGGTACCTTTCTGTTTCTACAAGTGTGAAATTATTACAGAAGTGTGGCTGAAATGAACAACAATTAATTCTGATTTAGTCAAAAAGGCTTAGGATGTCCAGGACCAACTACTACTTCTTTCATAAGGTGGGAGGAAAAAAGCAAGAAACCATTCCATCAGCAGAGGTGGTTTTTGTTGTGGTTTCCCCCCCCCGCCCCCTTTAAATGAAAGACCCAGGCAAATAAGACGTATTCTGTGCCACGGTTTTTCACTCATGACCAGCAGCTAGGGATTAAAAAAATCTTAGGGCTTTAAAGATGTGAAAAACAACGACATTCACCTCAATGTGCTGCAAACCTGAAACAATCAGAGCCTTGAGAGGTGGACGAGTAAGTGAGCAGGAAATAGCTGAAAATGAACAGCAACAAAAAGTCTCAGGTTTGCTTAGGGTTTACACTAATATTAAAATTACAGTTCCTGTCGTGACAGTCATCTACTATTTTGCTAAATTTTCATACTGACAGACTCCTTTTTAGACCCACAGACCTTTATGTGGGAAAACAAGCAAGAAACAAAAAAGCAAGCAAAAAACCCCCACATTTCCAGGAGCCCCCAGCCATGGGTTAATTTGCTTTTCGAAGTGAAAGAGGCTGTCTCCGAGGGCTGAGCAGCACAACCATCTGCTCAGGTTGGGAGGAGCTGGCTGAGCGGAGCAGCAGGCAGCCACACGCTTATTTAACTCTGCCTGCACCACCAGCGGGAGGGCCAGCTCAGCACCCAGGGGTGACAGCAGCACCGACACCTGGGCAGGGCAGGGCAGCCAGCTGGAAAAATCGCCACTTGAGAAGGGCAGGGGAAGCAAGGGTTAGTAACCAAATATCTCCGAAGGAGCACACTGCATTTGAGCAAGCCCCTTCTGCCATCTCCCAGCTATATCCAACTCTTGCCTTCTTTCAGGACTCCCATTAAGTGAGTATTGTTTTTCTCCCTCTCCCTCTAGCATGTAACTCGCAAGCCAGGTGTAGGCTATTATCGGTTCTTCAGCAAATGATTTGCTGAGCCAAATACACTTGTAAGTATTCATGTTACTAAACCAGACAATAAAAAAGTATGGCTGGGTAATAGAAGGACGGAGAAACACTGCAGAATATCAGAGAATTAACACACTGCCCCCCTCCAGAAGGTCAAGAAATCTGTTTGAAAACTCCTTATAAATTTTCTGTAAAAATGTTGATAAGAATTTTATGGTCTGTTTCTACATAAGAAACCTCTCCAATCACTATAAAACACAAGAGATTACTTTTAAGAAAAAGGTCTTAATACTTTATATAGAATGTTTGTAATGTAAAATCATCTGACTTGATGAAATGGCTAATCAAATCATCTCCAGAGACTTTAATGGATAACTCACCTGGTTTGCATTAAGCTGTTCTTAAGCATTTTGATGATCAGCAGCATAATGCTATGCAATCTGCCTGATCTCTTTTCTCAACGCAGTTGTTCGTTCAGCTGCTCTGCTTAGATATCATGTCCCCAATTATCTGAGGTGATATCATCATGTGCCATGATAGAGTAAATCTGGTCTTAGTAGGCTTCATGCTGCACCTGCAGTGCTCGCTCTGTGTATGGTGCTTTAGCTGTAGGCTGAGGGAAGAATCATCTTTTCTAGTAACGGGCGTGAATTTGTCACATACCCCTTATCAAGAGCTACAGTAGATTCAGGAGAACTTGTGCTCAGCCTTGATTCAAAGCAAACAGTCATTGCAAAATAATCTGGCATAACAGAGATGAGTATTGATGAGCACTGAGCCACAGCTCCTCTTATTGTGTTTTATTAAGTCTCTCCTCTTTCACCAAGATTGTCAGTGGAAGTGCCACCACCTGCCAGGGTGCACTTGGAGGGGCTTGAAAAGCTATGGTGAGACTACTTGTTCCTCCCAGGTCACCTGAAAGCCATTCTGAAGTGGAGAAGGATACCTGCAGATCTGACATGTCTAAGAACAGGAGAAGATACTAGAAAAAAATGCCAAATATAACTGAGGAGTTCTGCTACTTAAGGAATCTGAGTTAATTTCTTATAAAAGATTTTTTTTTCTCAGTGTTTAGCCAATGAGGAATAAAGTTAACCAAGATGAAAGAATATTACAATAAATATTGAATAGAATTTTTTTTTTTTCTCCCATTGGATGCAAGAGGTTGATGGAATATTTTATTAGATCTTCTCTTGGAAGTTGGGTGGTTTTTTTAAAATGTTTGCCTAAGTTGCTGCATTTTCACTATTACTGCATCCCACTCACTTTTCCAGTGAACATTTAGGGAATGCCACCATCAGACTGCACCTCACAAAGGCTGCTGAGCCCACTGCCATCCAACCACTGAGCCACTGAGGTGCATTTGCTTATTACTTTGAAGAGCCAGTAATCATCACATAGACACAGATCTTCAGAGATTTAAGCTAAGTGAGTCAGTGTGTTAATTATATGCTAAGGGAGTACACACAAGAAATGGAAAGCAGTATTTTATTGCTTTCCCAAGTTTCTCAGGTAATTAGAACAGCTTCTGGAGATACATGGCACCATACCAGAATCTATCATCACAATGGGCTTGACTGTAAAATGCACGGAATTAATTTTTTAATGAAAATCCTCTACTGAGTGTCAGAGCCAAATTCACCTGATAAATGTCACTGAGCAACGTCATTACTGGCTCATCAACACAGGGTGTTTAAAGCAGATGGTAGAGCAGTGCATCTTCAGCACTACAGCCTGTTAATATCAGCCACCTCCCATAAAAAAATAAAATTGGCCCCCTGTCAGTCAAACATGACAGTACTTTGGATTTCTCCCTCATGATATTCTTTAGCCTTGAGGCAGATATGACAGGCGCCTTATTAAATTCCAAAAATAAAATGTAGCACAAGAAGGCAGTGCATTCCAATGAGACAGCAGACTTGTTAAAATGCAACATGCATAAAACTTACTTCATTTCATTTCAGCTATCATCAGTTTCATCTTTTAAAAAACCCAAATAGCAACTTTAGAAACATGGTGTTTGTTGTATATAAATTAAAACAACATGTCATGCCTTATACTTCAAAGTCGTTAAAAGCCTTTATAGGCGTTGCACAGATATTTTGGTTATTTTTGTGAAAATAAAAGCTGAGATTCCTATTCACTGTTCTGTGTTCAGTGCTAGTGTTGCATCATTATTGATCCTAGTCTGTACAGAAGGTATGGAAGCTGACTGTGCTGTTAAACAGGAGCATCACTAAATCAGGAAAACTTTTGCACAAGCATGAGGACTGACCTATACGTATCACGCTCTCCAACTCGTTAGAAAAGCAAGTCAAAGCCACTCTAACTTAAAAATCTTTTAAGATGAATGGAAAGACAGTTGAGATAGCACAGCTTCCCGCACTGAAATTCAGACCTGTAAATCACATAGGTTGGTTTAAAATTCCCTAACGTAAGGTGGAATCCTGGGTGTTGTGAAGTCAATCAGATTTGGCCTCCAAGGCCAACTTTACATATATTTCTTAAATAACACACGAGACCATAAAAATTTCTCCTACCCTCTTGGGTACATGCTCACAATGAACACATGAGCAGTGGGACAATTCCACCAGAAATTCGGCATCTTTTTAAGTCATGCATCTGTTGAAATTTTGTAGGATTCAGGGTGAGGTTGATTTTGTTTCCTTCCCAGGGCTTATTAAAGGTTATTGCATTATCTGCAAATCTCCAAAGAAAGCTCATTCATGCCTAACTAAACCTCTTGCACTGATGTTTTCTGTGTCTCAGTATTCACATCCTTCAAACACACGCACAAAAATACACAACAATCATACCAAAGTGTGTGCTTCCTCTTTTCAAAACTGTGGACAAGTGGATGACTGTAATGAACAGTCTCTGTTCTAGTTTGTGCCACACTTAATTTTTAAAGTCAAGTGAGGTTTAGGTGGTCATGAACTTACTGACAAGAGACTCTCTATTCATTCCCTGGCTTTTGTGTGTATTGTACAAACAACTTCTTCACGTCTGCGACACACTATACCCCCATTTTTCCGCTGCTTTGCCTCCTAGACATAAACTTCTACGGCTTTGCAAAATATATGCCAAAAATCTTCTTTCACTTCTGAAATAAAACGGGACTGATTTAAAACAAATGCTTTCATTTTGACAACACATTTGCACAAACAAACTGTGTAAATGTTGATGTGGCAATAACAGAGCAAGACAGCGGAGTGCTGCACTTCTCAGGAGCTGCCCCCAAAATGTCAGCAATTGCAACTCTTGCCAACATGCTCTGAAAATGAAACAGGAATGGGTTCATCTTTTTCAGCACAAGTCTTTTATGTCTGCTTTCCATGTACAGTAGTTGGTTTCCAATGCTGACTGTACTCTCAGCTGAATCCTATTTTAGGAAATGTAACCAAAGCGTTGCATGATGCATAGAATGACATTTTCTACTGCCAAAAGCATGCTCTAGAAGCAAAACAGAGCAGGAGGAGGGGGAAAGGGAATCTATTCCCACAAGGCCTAAATGTTGTTATCTCTAACTGCCAAACACATGACACCTCACTGCCACTTCAAAGCATTTTTTGTATGATGCCACTTCTATTTTTTTCCTGAAGCAAAATGCCACTTCTTCCAAATTCTACTTAACCTGTGTGTTTAACACCTTGAAAGACTGTGCCAATAGCAAACCATAAGGAAATACCTTCTCCATCACTTTTATCTGTGTGTGTGTATATATATATACATATATACACATATAGTCCCACAGAATCGCAGAAAAAATTTGTGTTTAAGGCCTTGTGGAGGTGACCTGGTGAGAGCCTCCTCCCAAAGCAGGGATAGCTTCAAAGTAGGAGTCATTTTGCTCACAGTCTTTTCCAGATGGGTTTTGACTAACCCAGGAATGGTGATTCCAACACCCTTGTGGGCATCAGTGTCCATGCCACAAATCACACTTCTCACCAAGAAGGATTTTTTCCCTTATCTAGCTGAAACATTCCTTGCTGCAACCTATGGCCACTGCCTCCAGCCCTTCTGCTGCACACCTCAAAGGAGAGTGGGACTGCTTTATGTTCATAATATTAAGTAAAACACCTCTACGAATTACTCACCAGTATATCACAGGGCTTTGTAAAATATGTGTTTATCATAAGATCTCCTCATAATAATGGAAGGTAAACTAGTGGTATGTGATGGCTTTAGAGGAATGCATCTGTAGTTAAAAACAGAGTTCCAACCTGCATTCAGATCAGAGCAAATAATTGAATGTACAGCCTCTTCCCAACACTGCTTTTACATGGCTGTTAATATGAATACTGGGGCTAAAAGAAGCCTTACATAAAAATTAGACATTACATTTTTTCATATACAAATGTGAACGATACCACAGTTTTGTGAGGAGGCTAAAAAGAGCTTTGAAGAACTTACTCAATGGATCAGGTTGAAGGATCATCTGTAAAGGAATTTGAGGGGGGGGAATCTGATCTAAAATACTGTGTTTTGTCAGTATCTAGTACTGCAAGCTGAAAAATCACCTATAGTTGCTTGCAACTAAAGCAGTCTTCCAACACCAGGGCAACTATGGCTTGTCATTTGGGAGCCATAATAATACAGCTTTCCTCCAGAAAATCATTCATATTCCTTTGTACTCCATAAATCTTTTGAGCTGTCTGTTGAATAAGCCTTCTGCAGTTCTGTTCTGCCTTCACAACACTTTGGTTTCCAGTAACATTAAATTTTTGTTTGTTTCTTAGCATTAAAGTACCTGGTTTTAATTAGCTGTCACACCAGCATTGTCTTGGCATGCTTTTATGCACCCACATCACACTACCTATTATTTTTCTTCTAACATAGGTAATGATAAGTAGGATAGATTTCCCTAATGGGAAAAAAAGAAAGGCAAAACTCTGACATAAACTGTCACCAAAAAAAAAAAAAAAAATCATTTGACATTCAACATTTTCAGGAGAGAAGGACAAAAGCTAGAATCATTAAGTCTCCTGTATGAGTACAAGCAAAAGAACATTTTAGATGTAAAGGTATGCTGCTACTGAGGCAGTGACATCCTAACGAGATACTGTAACTTCAGTGTGAAACCAGCAGTACCAACAGCTGTTAAAGCCCTGACTGTACTCAGAAGTACAATTACTATCCTCCTGAAGAGACAGATTTGTGAGCTGAGAGATCAGCTTGGGAAGAGCTTCTCAGATCCTTTTTCTCCTCAGTAGGTTACAATATTCTAAAATAACACATGAGTTGCATGTAACATTTTTCTGCTTGATCTTTCTAAAATATATGGAAAATCCTACAGCAGAACCTGATGTCTGTATCTGTGTTGATGGGACCAGTTTGTTTACACCCATGTTCACACGCACCAGTTAGAGAAGGAGGCAGAAATGCCCATTTCATAAAGAGAGGCACAGAGAAGGGCATTTATGCCAAATTCATGTCAAAGATAAGAACTGAAATTGGACCTCTTGAAAATACTCCAGTATCCTAGCCTCAAGATCCTTATTCTTCACTAAATGGATTCTCCAGCTATTAACCTCCCTGGTTTAATGGATTACCACATCAGCAATCAATCACATTTATAAGGTATTAAATTTATTTGGAAACTTGATGGCTGACTTCAATCTAGAGGGACAAGATCAAATTAAAATTCCTACTACACCGTGTAGAGCACGGTATTTGGGTCTTTGTAGGGAGAAATTGGCAAATTGCTTTTGATTTCTTGTTTTGACATGTTACTTGGCATATTAATAAAACAGAAACATTATGCTGCTTAAAGTCATGATCTCATTTTCCCCAAATTTATCTTGATGCATGTTTTGAGATGAAAATAGGCTATTCTTGTTCACTTACTCATTTTTATATTTATTTTTTTTCTTACTTGAATGGAATTTAGTACAATAATCCACCAGACCTAAACCACTACTAAGACAACCTTATCATACCCATTTCTTATTCTAATTTGTAATCTCAAATGTCATCATGGGTTAATATTGCTGTTCAGTTTCATAACTCACAAGGGTTACATGTAATTAACTACAAGCTTGCTCAAGATGAGGGTGCTGATATTTTAACTGCACATCAAAAGCAAATATGAATAAGTAATGAGAAATTAAGCAGAAGGGCATATTGGGGAGCCACCACCATTTGCAAAACCAGGCGTTTGAATAGAACTAACTGATATATGACAGCTGCTCAGTAAAAGTTCAGCAGCTGGTAAGATCAAATTCTGTGCCCACAGAGTTTCTAGGAGTAAAGGTGAGGGCTGCCCTGGCCAGAAAAACTGCTGTAGAAGATTGGTAGCACCACTGGGATCTTTCCTTCCAACCCTCTGCTATCATCTGCCCAGGTTTCTGGGCTCCTGAGAAAAGGCTGTGCCCCTACAGCCAAGTCTCTTGGACATGTTTCTACCAAATGTATCACCCCATACCAGCAGACCAGTGCTAATCACCAGTTACTGAAGGCCTCATAATTATAAAAAGTTGTATGAAAACAGAAGCCATACTAAACTTGTTACAAATAGTGTCTTTCAAGAGCAGGATTTAGGTACCTAAGCAACTTGTACTAGCAATACTAAGTTTTAGCATACCATAAAATACTTTCATTCTCACAGGAGGACAAAATAAAGATTCCACTTTCAAGAGTAACTGCTGCGGGTGTTTCTGAATCAATTAACTTTTTCTTCTCGTTGTTAAAGAGGTATCATGCAAAACAGATAAAATTTGCAACAATGGAGAAAACATGCAACGCCTAAGAAGTTTAAATCTCCAAACAGGCCATTACACCTTGCCTGACACACAAAAGACAGGACAACATGAGTAGATGGATAATGCAGAGGGAGCTTTTTCCTGAAATGGTGAAAACATTGCAGGGACACAAGCAGAAGATCCTGTGAGATTAATAAAAATTGTATGCTTGCACTCTCCAGTTTTTGCTGGTGGGCACAGAAGTCAGAGAGGCCCTAGGCTGCACTCTGGTCATCCCCAGAAGGCACAAGAAGTGCTCGGTCCTTGTAGTAGCTCCAACATCAGGCAAAGTCTTGTACTGAAAATACTAAGGGGAAGGAGTCTCCTTGCTACTGGACAGAAACCTTCCAGCTACTGTTTCCAGTCCTGAATAAGAATGTGCTATAGCTCTTCTTCTTTTATTTCCAGTAAAGGATAAGGCTAATACGCTAAAAGAAAACTTATCCTGTCACTATTAAATACTGACATAATTTTATATGAAATGTACATCCAGGTGAACCAGTAAAATTAACACAAAAAAACCCCCAGTTTTACCGATGTAGATATGTATAATAAATGAACTTCAAAATAGAAACAAGCAAACAACGTAACACCTTGAAAATATTCCCACCCTCTTAAACAACTTTAGCACTCATCACATAGTAACCCAGGGACAGCTGAACTAAACTGCAACCACAGAAGTGCAGTGCCCACCTCTGATCACACAACATCTCCTCCTTGTTTCCCAGTGCCTTATGTCATATAAAATACTTTCGAAAACCTCATTATGAGCTTTGAGAAAATATTAATATTATATCAGTATGCACTTTTCTGAAGTTACAGGAAAAAAGAAGGTCCTCCATATTTGTTTTATGAAATACAGAAGTTGATGTCTTCAGCAGTCCTAGTTTCTGCAATTTAATTTAATCAAACAATAACATAATTCTTTTACAACAAAACTGAAAAAAGTCTTCTACTTTGTTGCTGTTTTTGTCTTCAATTCTAAAACAAACACATACTTATTGAATGGATACAGTGGCATTTTTCAATTACTGAAGCAAAAAAGAAAAAAAAAAGTTATTTTGTAAGTTACAACAAGGCGTCATGAAATGTAAGAATCTGTCTACAAAGATATGTAACCTGTACTGTTAAAATCTCTGAACAAGACTTGAGCAAGATGAAACACCTAAAAACTGAGACAACTGCCTTTATAGCAATGCTGATATCACACAACTAAATATTTGGAGAGCCTGTTCAAAGCATTCTCAATTTACAGCACTGCAGTTTACAAGAAAGGGGCGCTCAGTGTTCATATGAACTGAATCTTTACCATATTATGTGCACACCGTCCACTGACTGTGCATCTTTTGAAATAAATTCATGCCAGGAAAGATGCTTCATCCCCAAAGCACTCAGGCCACCATAAAAACATGAGAGAGACACAGAAAAAAAAGAAATAAAGATAATAAAAATTGTAATGAAAATACAATACAGAAATGACACTCATCCTGCCTGTTTCCATGTCACATCATATTCTTCTTGGAATAAACACGTTCTCAGTTCGGCAAGATAAACTCTGTGTATGTGCATCGTTCATTTCAAGCAAAACTCGTAAGAAAAATGATTACTATATATTTAGTTCAACTGACTCACGATCTATATGGCTTTTAGTCATACACAAATACACATCCTGCAGTGTTTGTTCGAGCAAGAAGCATCCCCCTGCCAGCGAACCGGATCTTTTTCTTCATTGCTACTTGGGATATCAGGCTGCTTTCTACCAGGGTCCTAATTTCCCTTCATTTCATCATGATCAACCCCAAGGGTTCCTGAGATGGCAACACTGACACAACCCCTGAGGGCAGAAGGGGAAGGACAGGGTCAAGGTTTGATTCCATCTGGCAACATCAGCTGTTGCTTCCCAACTAATTCTCATATGGTACCCAAATGAAGGATGAATGCTTTTCAAAGTAAGCACAGACAAAGCAGTATTAAATATTTAATTTCCCAGGCAAAGGGCAAAGTCCCAGAGCACTAGGAAGCTAATGGACCTCAAGCTAGATAAGATGATTTTAAGTAGTAAATACTCATGCAGAATCTACAGCACACTCAAAAGTTTTATTAGGGAAGGGCAAAAGATACTTTACTGAGAAGTTCTATTCATGTGCAGACATTTGAGATCATACAAAATTTTAAAAAATAAAAATCAGTCCTAATTCTCCCCTGATACAGTCCTCCTTTTGTCCCTCAAGTCGGGCTGGACTAACAGTTAGCACTAAGCTTGCAGGAGCAATTTCAGCACACTCTGGAGCATTATGCCATTGCTATTCATTTCAAACAGGAATTAAGATTTTACATATAATTCACCATTTTAAGAAAGCCAGCGACAGTCAGTTAATTTTATTCAAAAGTCTCCACAGGAACAGTGAAAGGAGAATTTTAGTTCTCTATCAGTGAATTTCCTTCAGACTGGTGGCCATTCCCCTATTTTCTCCTGTTTAATATGTGCACACACACAGACACACAAAAATCTTTATTTTCTCCTTTTTCTTATCAAATTAATAGTCATAAAGGCGAATGTTTGGAGGCATTTCTGGCCTAGCAATAACACCATCAGGGCTTTGGTTCAACCTGTGATGTGCTTTGCACAGTGCCTAACACCCACCAGCAGCTTTGGAATTCCAACGCAGACTTGAAGAGTTTTGTCAGGTCACATCTCTGAATGAACCTGGATGCTCAGGGTATTTGTATGGGTGACCTGGCAGCAAGTGAGAGTCAAGCTCTGTGGTGCAAGGGGCTGGCAGAATCTCTCCCACCAGACAGAGTATAAATTCTGAGAAGAATAAAACAGAGTTCTGTTTAGATGCAACTGGCATAAACAAAACTGTAAGAGCAAACTTAATATTTTCAGCCAATGCTAAATTTTCACCTCATCCCTGCCCTTATTTCCCACTCTTCCTTAAAAAACCATCTGGATGAAACCTTTTGATTCAGAGATATCACCACAGTGTTTAAGGGTAAGAGAAGACCTAAGACATCCTGACCTCACTGCTCAGTAGAGACAACGCAGCTGAGAAAGTGCCTTGCTGTCTCCAGATTAATCATGTGTGATATTCAGAAACTGAAGGCAGATGTTACTTTTATCCAGCTGAGGATTGCTGGGGTAACCATTATTTATCATGTTTTGATACTTATACCTTACCCAATAATTATTTTCCTGTTATGGCAGGTGCTAAGTTATCATTTTCCATATGGCCAGAAAGGTGTTAGACCTTCCCTAATTATAGATAAAGCTATATTAATGGCTGCTGAGCAACATCATCATCTGTGATGCTGAAAAAAAGCCTATGAAGTCTTCCCTCCCACAGCAGGGGAATAAATAGAAACTTACGATAAACAAGTTTCTGTGCATTAAAATACTGAAATTTCTTTAGAAAGAATGAAAATGATCACAATTCCTGGTTCAGAGAGATGATGCTATTTGTGTATTTTATGGCTCTATAGCTTATATGTCTGTCCCAGTCGTATCAGACATTCTACTTAAATCTACTGCCCACTTTACAAAAATTTCTTCTATTCTACAACATCATAGCTACAGCGACAGATCTCTGTATTCTTACAAGAATGTTACAGCTGGCCCATAACATCAATGCCTGGTCATCATTTGCATCAGAAGAAGAAATACTGAAGCACAGATATTAAGATGACTGCAGACCCTTTGGTATACACACAAACAGGACACACAGCTGCTGAGAGGAGGGCTGTTTGCATCTCTGTGTATGTCTTGACAAGATTTTTCAGGCCTTCTCTACCTCCCTGTCCATTTCTTCCTCACAGGCTTTGTCCTGTGATCACATCTCCTTAGCGAGGCTGAGAACACAGCATCACCCAGATGAGGATCCCCTCCCCAGCGCCTCCAGGAACCCTGTGTGCCAGTGACCCGTGTGCTGATCCTGATTGTCCAGCCACTGGAAATGAGGGGAAGGGCTGCATGGTGGGAACCACTGGAATTTACAAGCATTTGTTTTAAATCCTCCTTGGGTAACAACTGGCTGGTAGACTGGAAACTGACTGCACTGCTCAAATGATGATCCAGTTTCTGAAAGGATCTGCTATGCAAGATAATGGGCAAAATGCAGTGCAAGTAGCCTGATTTTCTACTGGTGCCCACTCCACCAGACACAGCAGCTGCCATTAAGGTCTTCAGCCAAATAAAAAGGTGTTTGGCAATAAAAGAAAATAAATTTCTTCATTTTTTCCCTTGTCCTGCAGCCTGCTCCTACCAAATAATATTCAGTTACTCTGTGTGCAGTGTGTACCATGGCATTTGCTAACATCCGACTAAAAACTCTGCACCGTGTTGTATTCTGGAAATTGTTCTGGAATTGCCTTGATGTTTTCCTTGCCAAAAGATTTAAAATGTTCTCCATACCGAGATGTAGGAAATCATTATTTCAGCATGTTCACCTGCTACCTGCAAGAGACATCAAGATTTTCTTGACAGCAACAGTAACTCAGGCAAACAGGACTCAGACATTTGGTGTCACAAGAGTGGGGAGTAACCGTGTCTTCTTCCATGGGCCTGGATCAGTGCACCATGGATGGGAGGGCTGAGTATTCAGGCTCTCTTTCACCTTCTGAGTGGATGCAGACATAGGAGTAGGGGAGAGGGCGAGCTACAGCTTTTCTCCAAACTGAACCTGTCTTATGGATCACCAGCTGATCAGCAGAGGAGCCAGGTCAGCTCTTCTGACAAAGAGAAACCATCAAGGCAAAAATTATTTCCCCAAAGCCTAATTATTTCCAAAAACTTAATTCCAACTGCCATTTCTAGATTTGGCTTTATCATCTGAACAGCCCTTCTGTCATTGCTCACCTTTGATTTTGAATCACTGGACCTAAAGAAACTTCACTGGGTCCCACACAGTCACATCAGTGTATGATTTTTTCTTGTTTAGAGCAATACAAAATGAGTTTTCTTTTCCAAGGACTGAGGATGAACAGGGGTCATAGAAATAATGAATATTTTTCATTACTAAATTCTTCTTTAGAGGTTACCTTTGAGCTCAAGTAAATCACCAAATTTACAGAGAACAATGTATTTTTTAAGGCATACTATAGCAATAATAACTCTCTCTCTTTCAAAATGTTTTCCACGATAGTTTCAAAATACATGTTTTTAAATGTATTTTCTATTCAGAATTAAAGTTTTGAGTTTTGTTGTGTTTTTATGTTTTATTTTTTTAAGTACTGATGCATAATGTAATAAGATATAGATTTTGGGGCAGCTTTGTGTAACAGGGACCCCACACTCGAAGCCCCTGCAGGGCACTGAAGCCCCGAGCACTCCCAGCACCAGATCACATTCAAGCTGCAATGCAACTGAGCACAAGTTGCATAATTGCACATGAATAAGATGTTCATAAAACAAATACTGGTGCACTCCCTCCTTCCCACCAGTACTCCATCCCCACATCTCTCCAGATGTGTACATTTATGCCACTACAGCAGCAAATACACATCCAGATTGCACCCATTTAGCCGCAATGAAAGCAGCTTCCCTGCTGAATATGATGGTTTGCTAGGCATAAAGTGCACTGCAGCATTTGCATATGTAAGTTCAACCCATGTACAGTACTATGGAAAAAACCAGCTGTGTCTTTGGGCATTCCTAGTTGTTCATTGTCAAAAAACTGCAGGTCCTGACAGTTCACATCAGGATTTAAATTAGAAAGGGAGTTTTTCATTGCACCAGAACTCCTGCTTCTTTCCATTTTTTTTCACTGGACATGCCCACTTTGGCCAGCCATGGTCCTGGTCAAGTACTGAGCAGAAACAATGCAAAGAGATGTGTAACTCTGCTCTGTAATGATCTTTATGCTTTTCTTTTCCCAGTAGTTCCTCCTCTCCTGCATATGACCACTTTTCTAACCCAGAAACACATTAATACGAATTTATATCTGGTAGGGAAAAGCAAGTAGTAGTTAAGTATTTAAAAAATCTGTTAGGATTTGCCTTAAGGAGTCCCAGAGAAATGTAAACTAATATAAAATTCATACACCCCAATATGCACCTTTCAGCTTTGTAAAGTCTCATGCATCCAGGTCTATCTCTAATAACCTTTTAATATCATTTCCTCCTCTGCCTTCAGCAAGCCCTATAGCATTCACCTTTGTCCTCAGAGAAATCTAGGTTAACATTACATTTGTGTAGCAGGTTCTACATTTTTTATTTTATTGGAAAAGCAGTCTAGCATGAAAGAGTGAAGGCACAACCTTAGAATTACCTGAACCAATGGAGAGATACTTCCAATCACCAGGGGAAAATCACTTAATACAGTTCAGTCCTCTTATGAGACAATCTATTTGCCAGACAAAGCAATTATTTCATTTGGATGGTCCCTGCATTGCACTATGAACCTCGAGGCTGAAGTGAGGTTAAAAATTCACGTATTTTCTTGAGTATCAGGTAGCAAGTAACCCACAAAATTTGGCATTAATTTATTTTTTATAAGGAAAAAAACAGACAACATAAATATGCAACACAGAAAATGTATTTTTTTAAATTGTCCTGTGCAGTTAAAAATAAAATAAAAAAATTTAAAAAAATTCAACTACATATGCTTAAAAAAATGACAGAAAATTAACCTGAAACCCTAATATACTTTTTCACAGTATGAAGCCTTTGGCAAGCTGAAGAAAAAGATCCTTTGCATAAATTTGTCCCAATCCTAAGAAAATATATCAAAAGCCATTTACACCTATACCTGTATTTAAAAGACAAGTACAGCTATAATAGTACCTGTAGACCTCTATTTTTTCTGGAAAAGCACAATATCTAAAGCCATACATGTTTCTCTTTGGTTTAGAAATAATACACCAGTGAATTTATGCTTCACCTGCTCGTTTCAGAGAACTGAAAGGCTAAATTTCTTCCGAGATGAGAAATAAATCAGTCTTCATGCTAGCTCAGCTCTACGTCCCTCACGGGTGCAACAAAAGTGCTTAGGTAATTCTCAGAGGTTTCTGCAAACATCCTACGTGTCAACCTGCATTATACACACACTTTCAGAACAACAAATTCAGTCAAACTCTGGAGGCTGAAGGAATTGTTCTTGCAGTTGCAAGAACTCTGGTATGAACACCAGACACTGTAAAACTTCAGAGAAGATACTCACTACCTGCTTCCCAAGTCACAAAAATTTTCATCCACTGCTTGTGCCTCTTCACCTAATGTTTTACAAACACACAAGCTCAGCTCTTGCACTGGGAGCTACCCCAGATCAATGCTGGCAGAAGGAACAGCACTGCTTTAAGCTGAACTGTTTCAGATATTAACAGCTTCTTATTATGGATTTATGCACTTCAGTGCATGAGTGTGTGCAGAGAGGTGCTCATTCACAGAACCAGCTTAGGACACAAGGTAAGCATATATAGCCTATAAGACAAAAAAAGGGCTCAACACCAGTCCCAGTATCTCTATTCCATGAAATAAAATAGTCTACAACTTCTTTAAAACTACAATTTCTTTAAAACTCTCAAACTCTGCAGATTGCATTGCTTGGTCCGTTTCCTGTGGAACCCTTCATATCGTTTCAGTATAGTGGAAACCCAGAAGCAAGTACAAATTTAAGTAAAACTGAAATGAAAGCTCTAGTTTCCGCTCCTATTGAATTTCTCCCATAAAAATTAATTAGCTGAATTTGAAGTAAGCAAATCCCACTAAAGACAGGATTAGTCCCAGCAGAGGAATGCTCTAGAGGCAGAGAACTCCACTGCATCCCTTGCCTGAGTGCTACCACGGGAGTACCAAGATGCAAGAGTGGTGCCTGTGAATTCAGGGTATAGAAAGCATCCAGGTCACTAATGCCAGGGTGAATCCGTGCAGGCAGCCCCTGGTGAGAACTGAGACCTTCTGCAGTCCCCGGGGGAGAGGAAGAAGGTGGCTCCCTGATGGATGGCAGGGTCTGTGCCAAGCAGCAAGCATGGGCACAGCCTTCTTTTCCAGCTCATCAAGAAGTGGCAGCCTGTTGGATTGCTCTTTGCTCCCTCACAAGGAAAAGAGAGGTTAACAGGCTTTGCGGGTGGAAGGGGTGGGCAGGGCAGAATTAAGATGTGCCCCAGTACAAATTTAGCAATGGGTATTATACATATTTTTTTTATATGTGTGTATACATGCACAAATACATGCAGACACCACTTTTCACTACAAAAGTAACTTCACTTTTACAGTCCAGCGGTGCTGCTTTCTTCCTTGCAATTATGGGCTTATAAATACAAGCCAAGTCCACCCAATCTTACCTTTAGCACGGTGAACATCTTGCTGCAATAATGAAATGAGCACAACATAAAGACTTATCTGGATATTACAATTCTAGCTGTATACACTTAGCCTGCAATAAGGGATTGAATTTAAATGTTTATAGCTTTCCAAACACTATTATGCGCTTGCAAATGTTAACTCAGTTTCAATGAAAGAGTCAATTTTTTTTAACAATATAGAATGCATTTTAATACACTATTACGCACAATAGGCCGACAGCGAATGGACTCATAATTGATTTAGAAGCATGTTCTACCATCCTGCTACCTCTATCTCTTTAGTAAATCACTTTTTAATCGGGCTAGTCTGAGCTGACCCATACAGAGCTTTATTTAATTTATTACGGAATTTATATATAAGGTTGACTAGTAATGCATGGCTACAGCAGCATTAAACAAATTGTACAGTGAATGACAAAGAGGGAAAAGAGAAGAAGAATTCAAATAGCCTAAGCATATTGCTGAGGTTAAGACAGGTTCCAAATGAGCAATGTTATTCAAATGTTTAAGAATGGGAAAGACGAAGAGGGCTCTGACACCATTATGGTTTGTAAAATAAAAAAAAAATTAAAAAAAAAAAAAAAGGCTGGGTTTGAGTCAATTATTAAAGGGAGAGAAAAATCTCACAAAATGCATTATTTGGCTCTCATTCCTCCTAATGTAAAGGAGGATAATTATAATAAAACAAGAAACAGAGGCCTAACAATCACTCCAAAGCTCCCTTTTCCTGTGTGCTTACAAACTGTATTAAAAATACTAACAAGGACAAGGCACTGAATTAATGCTGCAATGAGAGTTTTTCTGTTACCCAGTAAGTGTAGGATAAAGCCCAGCCAAGATTCAGGATAGGGCCTACCAATTTACAGCCAGCATTTCATAAATTATTTGCAGAATGCCTTAAATCAAGATGCACATATTCAGACTACACATGCATGCACATGCATTTACTTGTATAGTAATACATATATATTATTTACCCCAGCTGTTAAAAAATTAAGATCTCCTATCTTTTCCTTGGTGGAGAAAGCATCTGCTTGGGCATCAGTTTGAGCATGACCTGGTACTGAATGGGGAGAGCTACCACTGCCATCACTGCCACATCCATGCATACACTTTCCCCTTTCTTGGGGAAGGTTACTGTTCACAAGCAAGGTTCAGCAAGAAAAAGAAAATACCCTGTCACAGGTATCTGTCACAGATAAATAGTTCTTTTCTACAATTTTTTGCATATACATTAAATCTGCAACTCCTGATGTAAAAGCAATCCCGACTTTTAATTGTTTATTTTTTTTCCCCAGATTTGTAAAAACAGTGCATTGAAGACCTCATGAAAAGGAACACAGAATATGGACAAAGAAAGTACCTTCTGACAATGAAGAGCATCTGCCCCACAAGTTAGATGGCTCAGAAGATCTGTAATAGGATGGGAGCATTTGCTCAGTGACCACTGGCTTGAAACCACCTTCAGGTCATTATCGAGTTGCCATCAGTCACAACTGGTGTGGTAGTCAACTTGAAATGAGCTGGTCCTCTCGGCCCAAGGTCCACATCATAAATTGGCAACACTGAGAGAGTCTTGGCAGGGAGGTCAAGGATTGAATGGGCACAGAGACTCATCTCTAAAGGTGATCTGTCTAGGTCAGGGTTCAGACATATTTGTGAGAGAAGCATGCCTAGCCATTGTCTCCTGCAGTACAACTGCAGAAAAATACAGGAATTCATCTTCAAGTGCTGTCACAACCCAGCACCTTTCAGAAGGATTAAGTGCCCATTAAAAAAATACATTCATCTGCAGCAAGACAAGCCTGTACCTTTTAAATCACACCTATCGTTCGTTACAGCAATGCTTTACAGTGTAAAGTTAAGAATGAACAAAAAACAACTGAACAACTACAGTCAATTTTATTTCAGCCTTAGAAAACCAAATTGCAAAGCTTATACACAGTTCTGAGTTATACATACTCTGCAAGCAGTCTTCCTCCCACAACTGTAGCAGAGAAATCCATAAACATATCAAGACTAGTCAAGGCCAGTTCTGCTAACTCAAAATACTCACAGAGACTGATTTCAGAACACCCTTCAGAAACCACTTTCCACTTTAACTTCTCCACAAGAAAAAAAACAGATCAAAGGACATGATTCATTTTATTTGCCACAGACTGTAATTTCTACTGAAAGGAGTATGTTTACATGGCAGGTGAACTGCCATGGCTTGACTATAAACCCAAAGCCTGTTTTCCCTGAAATAGCAATTGTGTGCCATGCCATCCCCAAGAAGTTTCTGTTCCATGGAGTCCAGAAGCAATGCAATCACTAAACTCCTTTATCTCTCTGACAGAGGAGTGGCCCCTTGCCACCCACTTGCACACCCTCTTTGCTAGGGAAGTATGAAGACTGAAGTGCTGCTCTGATTATCACTGTTGAAATGACCTCCAGGCTGATGCTAAGCCTGCTTCCTTCAAGACCAAAAGCCAAATTAGAGCTACAGAGATTTCAGGCTCCTGAAGGTCAGGAAGGGGGACAGGTACTGCATTCATGGTATGTTTTACACAACCTGCAGAGTAAGGTCTGTATTTTGCCAAGTTACCTTATTACATTCCCTTATCCCTAAAACCAAGATTATGTTTTAAAAGATGACTGTCATATCCTGTTTAGGGCTAAATGGATAAAATGTATGAATAAATGAAGCTACCTATTACAAATATTACATCCTCTATAATCTTCACATTTCCAAAGATTTGAATGTAGAAGAAGTGCAACACAGCCACTGTGCCTGCAAGCGTAAGTAACTCCTCCAGTCCTCTACACCATACAAAAGAGAAGGTCAGTAATATATGACACTTAATGCTATTTTGACAGGGTGGATTATCTAAACAACAGTTCATGCGTATTTAAATAGAAATAACAGAGTTGTCAGGGATCTGCAGCTTTAAGTGCCCAAAACACCAGATGTCTGCAGTGCAACAGACCTTCATATTCAGAAAAGAAAATAAATTGGGACTCAACTGTCTTGCTGCTGAGATCAGTGTCAGTTCTACAACAGATTAATCTTTGATCATCGTATGCTTGAGTTCTGCAAAACCCAGCTAGATAAAGAAAGACATTAAAAAAAATTAAACAATAGGAACACCAGCGACAATAGCAAAATAATGCTGATGAAATATATTATGGAAATAGATGAACAAATCCATATTAGNCTATACAGTACATAATATGAACTCAGATAATAAAGGTAGCAAAAAAATTTCTACCTAGAGAATGTTAAGATGTACAGCATTTTACATATAATCTGGAAAGAGATATTCTGTCTCAAACATTTAAATAAACAAGGTTTTAATCCAAGAAAGAGAAGACAAATTATAAAAACAAACAACCAAACCAACACCAACAACAAAAAATTTAAAAAATTTTCCAAACCACTTGTACAAAGCCTGAGCCACATGCAATTGGTGTGCAGGAGGAGAAAAGCCTGAGACCAAGGATCTCAGCAGAAAACAAAATGCAGACAGTAACTATATGATCCTAGTCACATGAATCCCTCCCCATCTAATCCAGGATCCTGTGTAATCCCCTCACCCCCACTGGCACAGAGAATGTGAGAAGAGAGAAGCAGATCCAGGTGGGCTCTCCCACTTTCCCCAGCTCACAGCAATACAATCAATGTTTTTACAGCATCTGCAGGAACAACTTTACTCCTACCGTGTACCTGTACAACTTGCAGGCATCTATCAAGGACCAAGATCCTTCATGCAAGAGACTACACACATAGATGAAATGTAAAGCTCACACTCAGCTATGACATCTCTGAAGAGTCTAACCACTTAATACTACCCCCCTGGTAGCAAAATTCTGATAGGAGACATGCCATTTAGGAGCCAAAGATGGCAAAACATCCAGCCATCCTGAGTGAAGAAACCTTGGACAAACACACCTTTCCTTTTGGGTATAACAGTTCAGCATTTCATACCAGGGTGGCAGTAGATATAAAGACAGATAAAACACAGAGAATGCGAATGAAACTCCCCAAAGCGTAACTTGAAAAAAGGTTTGTCCTTGCTCCCCCTCAATCAAGCCAGAAGCATAGGTAGACTGCTGTTCTGAATGTGACTCAAGACATTTATTAATCAAAATATGCTAAGAACTTCATCACCGAGTTGCAGAGTTATTTATACTTCAACTGGATTATGCCCCTTAGCCATTTAGAATAAAAATGCTGCTGTTTAAACAAGTATTCTCATTATAGATGTAATAAAACTCTGAAGCACTACTGAAAGTTATGCAATAATTTGTCTCATAGGAAAGATGAATGGCAAAGTTGGGTGCCCAGGCCTTAAAATTCATTAATGTCTTAATAGTGAAACAGATATTAATCTCTCTTCATTAGCTCACCAAAATGAACCAAGGCAAGTTAGAAAATGTTCTGAGACATTATTCGATTTCAAATGAATATGCCTCAAGTATTGCTCTTCCAAAAAGCCATTATAAACACAGAAAGGAGAAAATCATTTGAAAAATTACTTTGACATTGTCCTTTAATCATACATTGTGTTCAGGAAAATTATTCTAATGCATCTCTTACATGACTAAATGGTTGCAGTATATAAATAGCATTCTCTCCAGAATGCCATGCGGAATATCTGATGATATAATGCATTACACAGGAACCGAATCATATATAAAAGAACATGATGATGGAGTGAGATGCTTGTAAAACATAATACAGGTAAAGAAAAACAAAAATCCCATAGGGTTAGGGTATTCTCTATAGTGTTAAAATACTATACGATTTAAGTAATGATTATGTTAAAAATATCTGTCATTTTATTGTTGTTTACTAATTCAAATGGTTTTTTTCCTACTGATTCAGCTTTTACTGTAATGTTTGAAGGGAACAGAATGAAAATTTTAGTCCCTGATCAGAATTATAATCATCTTCTGGAAATAAAAGAATGCAAAGGTGTAAGAATGTACCCTATTATCAAGTACCCTAGGCACAACCAATTGAACAGATTCTATTTCTGTATGCAATAAAATAATATAGAATTAAATAATTCTTCTAAAATAACAAACATTTAGGATTTCATGACCACTAAATAATATTCATTCTTTCTTTCTATTAGGCTATATGAGATTGAACAAGAGATAATGTTCTCTAGCATGGGGATTGCAAAGAGTCTGTCATGATGGGAATTTCAGATAGAGGAGAGTCAGCTTCCATTAGCATTTTGGAGCTGAAGAAATTCTAACTTCTGCTCTTGATGTGAAATGCAAAAAATAATTATTAGAAAAGAAAAATGTGCGCATTAGATACTGCTCACACAATCGTTATACATTAGGAATTGGTTGTACAGCATGAACCAGAATGACAAAATAGCCTAATTCATTTATTTATTTTCTTGGCTTGCTACTGCATGGCTTCTCAGTTCTCCAGTTCTCATTCGAAACTAAATATTTGATTATGTATCTAATGTATCAGGCACTAACCACAAACCTCCCAAGTGTATGAGGAAGACTCAGTGACTGTCCCAGACCAGGAGTGAAGACAATGTCCCACCATGACAACATGAGCTCACAGCATTGCTTCTTGATGACTTCGCTGCCAGGCTTTAGGCATGCCACACTGGAAAAAATGAGCTGGCTTCTTTACCCTATTTCTTCTCAATGTTGTTTCAAACTTCTCTATAGTGCTAAAATTATGTACTGGCAAGCACAGCAGGTGTTTATTTTTAAATATAGCAGTAATTCCAGAAGACTGAAGATACTGACATAGGGCAAGGAACAAAATGATGAGGTCTGCGCCACTCACAAGCCAACATAAGATTGATGGCCCATTTAAACCCGAATTATAAGTAGCTTCAGTCCATTAATATTAATTAGGTCAAGACTAATAGGCTCTCATGAGTGGACTGTTTAGCAGGTCAGAGGCAATAAAAAGGTGGTAAACAATTTACTGCATAATGAAGTTTGCAGGCACATAATGAAGTTTGCAGGCACATGTCTCTACCACTGTAACTATGCACCTCACTCAAAGTCAGATTTCTAAAAGCTGGTCAGACTACTTGCCTACTCAGGTAAAGTGTGAAACAACAAAATCCTATTTTAAATAAAATGGCTTCATTAAAAATGCTCCAAAATTTCAGCCAGGGAGCACTTTCAGTGTGTCTGAGAACACAAGGCTGGGGGTTGTGTGGCAGGAGGAACTGGGGAGCATCCATCAGTGGCCACATCCTTTCACATCCCTTCAGGCAGAACACTCCAGCTACTCCTGCAAAGTGCTTCCTCACAGGAAGAAAGGACACTTACAGCTCATCCTTCACATGGGTTCATTCATTGCTTGGCCTGCCATTTGTTACCACATTAGATGTTCCCTGAGCAGTACAACTTGTAACGTGGACGTGCAGCCAATTAAGGAGATCACATATTGCACAAAGATCAAGTTCAATACTTTCCTAATTGGATGGTAACACATTCTGATCAATAAAAATACAAAATAGAAATGTAAAGAGAAGTCATACAAAGAGAACATGGACTTTATTTGTGACAAATATCTTGACACAGGTCGGCAGGAATGTTGATGTGCAATGAAAATAATTTTACTACTTTATTCTCATAAGCGGAGTCAATTTAACTATCTCATTTAATAATTTTCATCACAGGACAATTGCACTTGTCTGAACATAACAGTATTTAGAAAAGTATCCTACATTTATATTCCTTTTCTTATTTGTATTACTCACGAAGACAACACAGGCTCCTTCCATGGACTCAATTTCTGTCCTTGTGCTGTGTTATAGTATAGTACAAGGCAACTTCCCGTCACCACTATTAAATTCAAAACTGTGCAGGAGGACTGCCCAATGCATCCCTACCACTTAAGTTCCACTTGAAATCTCAAAATAACGTTCAAGTGGAAGGAAACTACAGCAGAGGCCAAGGGTGGGCTCTTTACAGAGGGATCAATTCCAACCATTGGCAAGAATAACAGGGCAAGTCTGTAACAGTATGACTTATATTTGGAGTCTTTATTATTTTTAATTTACCTGTGATTTTGAATGTTTTTTACTTCGGGATCCCCCATCTGCCATTCTCTTTTTCTCAAAGGGCATAATTTTCCAGAAGTATTGATCATCTCCCTTCATAAACCAAGTACTCTAGAGATACCTCAATTCGGACATGAAACAATTGAGATGATTCCTCAAATAAAAAATTGGACAATTCTGAAAGTTTTGCCCACATGGTTTTACTTCAAGCTGATTTTCTTTTTTCATAAAGCATTAATTCTAAGGGAACCATTTTATTTTATTATTGCCCATCTAAAACTGACTAAATCCTCCCTTTCACCCTGTGCCATGACTTGCCTGCCTTCAAGTTACCTATCAATGCTTGGCACAGATCAAGGGCAGGAAGGATGTGAAGGTGCAGGTGTTGGTCCTCAGGCTCACAAGCACAAACTGAGTTCCCTGGAACACAGTACATTTGAGTCAACTGAATAATGCAAAGAGACAAAACAGTTTTGAAAATCTAATCTTTAGCAGAAAAGCAGTGGGAAAGGACAGTAAGCAAGAGTAAGATTAAATGTGTAGATCTTGTCAGATGCTGAGGCTCTCTGTGTCTTTAGAGTTTCCAAGCACGTATGATCACTAATCAAAGCCACAGTGTAAGAACAATCATTCAAAAAAAAGCAACCTGTACAGCACACAACCTGACACAGTCCTGGTGCATTCCTGCTCAGTATGAAAACAGGCCAGACAGCATTGGGAATCCTCTCACAAGGAGGTGGGAACTGTACCACCTCCCCACTTCAGGGGTTTGTGTGCCAGTGCTCTGCACTTACACCTGCAGAATGCACTGCTCATCACACAGTCTGAACATACCACTGCCACCCACATTTTCTTCCTCAGCATGACAAGCTTAACAAAATTTCCTCTCTAGCGCTGATGTTGTGGCTCAGCAGCCATGCTATATGGCTACTGAAAAGCTGCAAGTATGTACTGACCTTCCGTACTTCACAGCCATGCCAAGACACACGTAAGGTTTACGAGATGTATGGCCTTGAGCCTGCATGCAGCTACTGAGCTTTATATGTGGTCATGTAAAGACACAGCTTGAAACATAACAGTTTTAACACAACCAACATCTAGCTAGCAAACAGTTAAAAATGTAATTAAAACACATATTGTGACAAAATGGAAGATTATGATACCCTATCACTCACTCCACTAGGAATCACTGCTATCCATTACCAGCTTTTGATGTTCTATGGGAAACACACCAGAAAAGGTTAAAACACAACAAATTCGGATGACATATAAACATGTTATGCACAAATGGCACTTATCAAAACCGAAGCATCAGCACGTTGATGGCACAGGGGGAAAAAAGGCAGTATTTTTTTTTCTCTCCTGTTTCTTTGGTGCTAAATTTAAGTAGGTCCCTGAAAAGCACTTTCTGAGAAAATCTATCAGCTCCAAATATCACAGAATGTGATGTATATGCATAGCCAGAGGGAAATCTGCCATTTCCTCTGGAGTCACAGAGCATCTTTCTGTCTGCCCCTGACAGACAGGAAAAATGCTTCCTCTAATCATGCAGATTATGAAGCTGGTTTAAGACCACATGAGGCAATAACTGCTGGCATGTGGTCCTGGCACATCCCCACCTCCAAGCACATTGATCTGACTAATTAGACTACCTAGATGTTACATTTTCTCTTCTGAATAGATAGCTTCAGTTGGACACTGTGGTTGATGCGTCCTCAATACTTTGCAACACTTGTAATAGGGCTCAATAAATGCTGTTATTTCCCACAGGCAAAACACACAAGACAAAAGCTATAGCCTCTCTCTTATATAGGAAAAAACCAGTTATTTTCTTTACCACATAATTCAATATATTTTAGAAGAAAAGACTGTAAAAGAAATTCTCTGTAATATCCAACACTTCTGCTGCGCTGAACAGCATTTAAGGATTACTTCAGCAGCTGTTGCTGAATCCCTTCCTGCCAATGGCTCTGTGAGCCAAAAAACAGAATTGTGAACAGCTTACAACTTGCTATACAGCTCCAATTTCCTCATTCTAGAGGCCCTGATTGTGTCATGTTTCTCTGAGAAACTTCAGTCAAATTGAGTTACCCTATCAAAGACAATTCATTTTACCTCAGAAATAACTACAGAATCAGCAGCATCAGGAGATCCAAGCAAATGGAAAGCTCATGAAAAGATGCCATGGAGCAATTTGGGCCACAGAGTCTGACACAGCCTCTAAGTGTCACTGGGGAGCTGTGAAATCACACTTCAACTCCTCAGCAACAGAATGCACCTCAGCACCACAAAAGAGACACAGATGTTTATGTAAGCACACGAGTATCCTTGGTGTTTGTACAATCTCCCTTTATCCATGCAAAACAAATAACGAGTGCAAAACACTGCAGAGAACCTAAGGAAAACCTGCTGCATGTCACAGAACTGGAAAGGAGGCAAGAAAGATGAGGCTTGCTTAAGGAGATTATAATGCATTAAATCGTGTATCATTTAACCCAATTTAATTTACAGATTTAATCTGGACATGCTCCAAAACAAACACAGCATTGTGACACCGCAGTCAGCAGTTCCTTATTGTTTCAAACAGCAACACGTATAAAGTGAATCAATACAGGCTCCAGAATTGCAAAATATTTGATCACATACTTATCTTGAAGTGTACCAGAGTGCCATTTGACCTTGTATTTTTCTCTGCCCACAGAGAAAATTTTTTTCTTTGCCAGTTTCCAAAGTTATGCCTTGTCCCAGCAATGTCCTCCTGTCACCTGTTCTGCCACTGTCTGGCTTCCCCAGTTTTGCCAGTGGAGCTGTCTGGGGACATGGCAGGGCTGTGCTCTGTGCTCTGATCTGCTGGAACAGTCCAGGAGCAAAGCCAGCGGCCAACCCAGCCCCACGTTACGCCCTCTCAGCCATCAGCAACAGAGGATTTTTGAAGCAGCTTTCCCAGGAAGCACACAGCACAGTCTCCACGTACAATGAATGCAGCTTCCCACCTACAAAACAGTAAGGTCCTCTTAAGGGAACTATGTTGGGTTTTTTCTTAAGGGCTGTGCTACCTCAGATCACAGACAGTATCTCATCCATTTTATTATAAACATGCCACTCTCACTCTAAAATTAGCCTTGAAGCATTTGTTGTCACAGGGTCACTGATATTTTGATAAACTTCCCTTTCATCACACAGACAGTCAATCACCCTTTGCATATGTAATGCAGGGCACACAAAACCTGCTGCAAGCATGAGACAGGTCGGTCTTGAGGCTCTCTTATTTATAACTTCCTAAAGCCTGATTCCTTTAAGATAGGCTTAGCTTTGCTTATCTGATCGAGGAGCAGGGCTGCAGACTTTGTTCAGTGACTGAGCTCATTCCTTCACTGAAATTAAGGTCTGATACATGGAGTGCACTCCCAAACACTCAACAAAAGATTGTCTCACTTCATTTTACACTGCAAAAGGATTATTACACATCAGTTATTTTACATTTTCTCTTTGCATTAAAACACTATGAAGAAAGACTATTTCCATTTTTAGAAGGAAAATCTCAGCGTATTTTTCTTAAGGACATTAAGGGCAAATACACATTAATAAGACTTTTCCTCCCCTCACAGCCCTACATAACCTCTTCTGAAGGTTCACTAGAAAATAAGCTACAAACCATCCAGTACACTACTTCTGCTCTAGTAAGATGGACATGTAATCAAAAGAAGAAAATTGGTATAAACTACTATGAGGTAGAAGTGCTGTATACTGCAGAAAATGCATTTATTCCAGTTCACTATATGCAGTCAAAACTGGAGGGAAAATCCAGATGATCAGTAATTTCACAGCTGGCTGCCTTCTCTCCTCTTTGATATTATTTGTAAAATCTTTCCTTGGCCTCTAAATGTGTGAGCAAAGTAATAATTCATTCATTTACTTATGGGTAGGAGAAATTAAAATAGCTCACTTTATTGAAGATGCTGAATAGACAAGAAATACTTATAACGTTCTCTGAATCAAATTACCAAGATGTCATAAATTATGTTAAAAAATACTCAACCATCTACAATGCTAGAATATAAGCAAGACGCAAAACCTAAGGGAGTGGTTTGAGAAACCTAATATTGAAGAACATGAATATTCTTTGTTCTGGACAGTATCTGGATTTGACAGGACAATTAAATAAAATCTTGGAAAATCTGGGCAAGTGTTTATATAGTTTATTAGGGCATCTATTATGCAAACAAATATTGGCATAAAAGATAGGTCTGGTATTCCAAAAGAAAATGTATGACTGAAATTGATACCCAACACCCAATTATTTTCGCCTTTTTCATTCCAACGTGAGGTTCCCTGAATGGCCACAACAAAACTAAATGATCCAAAGAAGCAAAGTATACAGAAGAAAGTAATTTTACTTTTAAAAACATGAACAGTCCTATAAGTAATTGAACTATGTTGCATTTTCTTGGAGAAAGTCCATAATTGTGGCACATCTACCACATTTTCACCCTCTACCCCTTCAGGTGTGGGGAGACAGTTCCCACAGAAGCCCAGGTAAAGGCACTGAAACTTAGGGCTTGGCAGAAAAAGTTGGCATCCTAGATGAGTTCAGTGGGAGCTGGCTAAGTCCATCTTATCCTCACAGAATGTGACCCTTAGGCTGCATCTGTATTCATGTTTTGCTTTAGAGCAGGAGGGCATTTGTGAAGCAAATTCCCTGCCGGCTCCTCCCCAGCATGCCCCGATTCCAGTCACAAAGCCGGTCTGGAGCTCCTCAATTAGCTTGCTTACAATGAGATTGTTTGAAGCTAAGAAAGTCTGCAGCAGGGAATTTCCTCTCACCCCTCAGTTCCAAACAACAGCTGTCCCGTTTTTTTGAGGAAACCAGCCCTGTTTTGTGTTGAGTTTTTTTTGGGGGGGGGGAGGGGGAGGTGGGGCCCTTTTTGTTGTTTGGATTCTTTTTTAGCAGACCACTTCATCAATGCATTATGCTGAAATGAATGGGCAAGACGGGCACTCTCAGCAATTCTTCCCAACGTAAAGTGGTTACTCCTGTAGCATAAACAGCTTTCTAAGAAAACATGACCTGGAAGTTGAACTTGCTTACAAGAGGACTAAATCAATGCTCGAAAAGAGCAACAGCTTCACATTCTGAAAAGTTGCCACTGGGCATCATTTGCACATCTCGTAATAAAAACAAAGTAGAATGTTGTGTGGTGTATTTACGAACCTTTTACTGTGGGCAAGGCATTTCACAAGGAGAGAGCTTTATGAGCTAGCAATTAAACATTCTGGCTTTCTCCAACATGCCCTCTCAGTAGGAGAACCCCAGAAAACAATCCCAGGAGGGGTGTGGGCTCCCCCCCCAGCAATGCAGACTCTTGGAAAGCCTCCTGCCAACAATGGATGCATTCTTGGAAAAAGGATCTCTCTCTTGAAAAGGGCAGTGTTAAATTCCGCCAAGGGGAACCTCTAGTGACGAGAACTTTTAGAAGAGGGACACGCTTAGTGAGGTGAAGAAGAAAAACCACAGGGGACTATTTGCTTACAAACACATTAGCTCAGTAATTTCTATAATTTCTGTAAAATCTGTAATTTCACTTGAGGCTGTGATTTACACAGATCTTCAGCCTTTGCTTCTCAGCTGGACTCATTCCATACAAGCAAATTACAACTATTCAAAGACGAACACTGAATTAGGCATCAAGCCGGGTATATGCGTTACTTTTAAACAAAAGAAATTAAGCCTTTAGATAAATAGATAAATAAGTAACTAAACAGAAAAAAAAGGCAGATGATTTTGATAGGCAGACAAAGATTGCTGCAGAGGGAATTCTTTCCTCTTTTTAGCACGGTCGTTTAGTCTGATCTTGACTTGACAGGATGGGTGTTACATTACGGTTCCAAACTCACCCTGCTTTTGGGCTTTTTCTTCCTTGCCAAACAATCAGGAAANAAAAAACAAAAAAAAAAAAAAAAAAAAAAAAAGCAAGAAGAGACAGAAGAATTTCTCCTAACAGCATTTGACTCAGTAATAGCTATGATAACACGACAGTGCTGTCAAAGGAAACCACCGCATTCCTATACAAAGCCCCGCAAGTGCCTGGGGGGATCTGCCCACAGGTCTGCAGCTTCCCTATTAGTGCCCCGGAGCAATCCAAGCAAGCTGCCAGCAAAGGCTCTAACTATATTTGATTAGTTTCAGGCCTTCATTTTTAGCGAGTCATCACCCTCTTAACAGCAGATGATGCCCTCTAGTTGGAATCAATGTGAGTGACCAGCTCACAATAGGCCGGATTAATGATGAAAAATGTGTAGTCAGCCTGGAGGGCTTGGGACATTCATCACCCACTGGGTCTGCCAAGGGGTGGGCTCCCCCCGACTCATCAGGACGACACCCACGCTGCCGTGGAGTGGGCGCTGGCGCTGGGATCCCTTGTTTAATGAGCCTCGGGTGAGACAAGAGGCGGAGCGCCACGGCTTAGGCATTTCCATCCTGCCCTCCCTTCTTATCGCCTCTCTCGCAGACAGAGTACAGCCACTACAGCGAATCTTTCCAAATTCAACGTCAAGTTGCATTGGAAAGCGAAGAGTTTCTTATTCAGAGAGAAAACCCAGATAAACTGCGCTGCAAAATTCCTCTTTGCTAATCCATCCAAGGGAAGCAACTTTTTGACAGGCGAGTGAAGCCTCATTACAATTTCATCAACATAATGAAAGGTGGGCAAGTAGATTTTGTGCCTGGGTCATAAATATTCATGTAGATTTTACATACCAGAGGAGCAGTATCTCATTAAAGTGGCGGAACCTGCATCATACATTATAAGCATCTTCCTGTAAACTTCCGATGTTGCAAAGGGCTGCCTACAATAGGCAGTGGCATAACTCACATTAAAATAGAGATGCACCAGCCACTATGTGAATACTGCCTCAAAAGTTATCCCTCCAGCTGTCATAAAAAGGGTGATGAGATTTGTGAACGTGGTAAACAAACTGTGGAGGTGTTGGCAAAATGTGCATTTTCATAAACAGCAGCACAGGGGAAATGAAGCACTGCCAAAATATATACATCAGAAGCTTCTGCTAGACACCCAATTAGGAATAATAACCATACACTGAATTATGAAAAAAAAAATTAAATCACAGACCTGAAATTAAGCATGAGGTGGATGGGAGATGTTCTAGTATGTAAAAAATATACTTAATCATGTTGTTAAATGCTTTTCTGTTGAGGCCTGATACCTCTCTGATATCCATTCTGTATCGATCTATTTTCATCTCATTTTTACAAGGAAATGACGGCTTTGTTCTTCATTAAGAAACTGTAAAGGCATCTGCACTGGATTTTTTTTTTTTAAATTTGCAACTTTAAGGGATTATACAGTCTTGGAAAAACAAAGCAAGGCTTCCTTATGAAGAATTTAACCATCCATTCAAACACTTTTCAGTGCTTGGCAAGAAAACAAATTATTATCTCAGCTGACCTTTTCATTTAAAAAAAAAAGTATGTTTGAAAGTTATACTAAAGCCCATTAAATATGAAATCTCTGTAATCTAGCTTTCCATGAAAATCAGATCCTATGAAGAGCTTTGCTTTGGCAAATGTCCTAAGGACTCTAGAAAAACATTATGTTTTGAATGTTGCAAGTTCTCTTTATATTTAATGAAGTTATTTGCTCTCCCATACTACGAGAGATACAGCAAATTTCTAAATCATAAATTAAGGTTCAAATTGCTAATCATGCTTTAAAAAAAAAAAAAATACTTGCAAGATTAGTAACATTATTAAATTACAAAAGAGCTTGTTCAACCTAACAGCATCAAAATCTTTAATAGCTACCTTAAACCTCCTCCACAGCCATTACCAATGCAAAAATGAGGGAGGCATGCCCATTGTTTTGGTTTAAATCGCAGCCTCACCTCATGCCAAACAAGGAGCAACATCCCAGCACACTACAAGGGGATCAGACCTGGGATCAGACTGGGCTCTCATAATCCTCCCCCTCCCAGCACTGCCCCATATTGATGTGCAAATACAAGAAGGGTCTTGAGTGATCCCACTCCACCATGGAAAAGGCATGTGGAGTGAAAACACTCTGGTAGATTTAATACAGTGGAATATCATTCCTTACAAAGTGATCCATCATCTCCCATCCAGCAGTCCTGTTAAATGGTCCTTTTTGTTTAGCTCACTGCACACTTTAAAATGAAGAATAATCATCTGCAAAATTAGTGCAGCCATTAATTTTGCATGTAACATATAGTACTTTGAAATTCTTATTTCATAAGAAAAGGGAAACAATAAATTTTTTGCAAAATTAAATCAATCACCTAAAATTTTCTTTCCTCTGTTCATTTCATACTATAAAAATTGTTCTCAGATAAGCCTTACACCACACATTTAGCTATGTTTGCTAAATTTATGTAAGGTGTGAAAATTCCCACGCCTCTCATTCAACTCATTGCTAGGGGCATAAGCACCATCTCAATTTAAGCAAAGATCTTAGTCATGTCCACAGCTGTGTTTTGAATCATCAGGTCATCATCTTTGAAAGAGAAAAATGTAATTTTACTGTCTTTGTTTAGCACATTTTATCAGCCACTTTAGTTGGTATCACACTGGAAGAAATTGAAAGACCCAGTGGAATTCTTATTAACACGAACAAGGATTCTTAAAAGGAATTTTGCTTGGTTGTTTTCTTTATGATTGTTAGCCATAAAAGGAAATGGTCATTTTATGGATCTCCTTGGATTCATCTGAGTATGTGGAATTGTGGGCAACAGACAAATGTCATGTGCTTTCATAACTAAGCTTTATAAATTTTACTTATTCCCTGCACCAATTGTTTTGGTCCACATTTTCTTATTTTTCTTTGCCATGTAGTTACTCTGAATTCACACCTATCAAATATTAAAACCCACAAAGCGCTGATAATCCTTGATTTTACTGAGAATGAGACCACCACAATGAGGAGCTGGCAGTGGTGGGGTTGTGTATTAGCCTTTCACCTCCGGAGGCTGAGGTTCCTGTGTGCCTGAGGTCAGGAGTTAACAGACCTGTGATCTCGCCTTAATCCCTAGTGGACATTTAGCAGCACCGTGAACCAACTCTACAATTAGTCATTTCCACTCAAGTTAAGACCCCGGACTGAAACATGGTAGTTTACAAGTCAGGATGTAAGTTCAGGAGCTGAGACATTTTGCAGTAGTAAAAATATGTTTTTCCTTCATATGAACTTGTTATGTTTGTTAAATATGTGTGCAATGAAAAAGGAACTAATAAGCTTTCCCAAAAAACACCTTTTCCAAAGGTGTGAAATTATATTCCAACTCTATTCCTATATACAGAAATCTACATAGTAAAGTTACATTGCAAAGCCTCTCATTTCCTTGATTTCATTCTTTTTTTTTCCAAGCACTGTTGAAAGAAATTCTAATTGATAGCATCATCAATCAGTCTATGGTTTTGGTGTTTTTTTTTTTGGTTTTTTTGTGGTTTGTTTTGTTTTGGTTTTTTTTTTTTTTTTGTTTGGTTTTTTTTCTTAAGAAAAAATAATAGATTGTTTTAGATAGCAAAATGCAAAGTGCCACGCCTAATGCTGAAGACAGGGCAACTGCAGATGAAAAGTACAACTTAGCTTTTTGGCAAAGTACAATGGGTCGGATCAAAAACTGCCTTTTGATTTGGGCTATTACCATTTCCACTGGCTAAGTCTGTTCCACTGTAAACTTGATTATTTCTTCCCAGCAAAAGAACAGTTTTGTCAGCACTCTCATTCCCTGGTCAAATGGCAACAAGTTTGGGTTAGTGTTTGTTTTTTTCTCCAGTAAAATTCCAAAGTATATTAGGGCTTAATAGCACTTTGTAAAGAGCGTTCTTAATTAACATTACTACAAGAAAAAAACTGCTAAGTCTTGAACCTAAAATGAAAAGCACCAAGGCTGGGGATGAAAGAACACTGGAGAAGAGACCTGGGAGAGCACAGACCTGGTTGTGTAGTTTCTCTTCACAAAAGGACAGGACTTCCTAACACTCTAACAGAACCTCTGCCTGGGACACGACCAGGCTCAGTCAACTGCAACATTCACGATGTCGAGGACAGGCAAAATCTGAACACATGAGTCAGTTCTGTTAAGAGACCTGAAAAGGAGTTGAGGCCACAGAACTAGAGAGGAGATGCTGAGAGAACAAAGGAGCAGTAAGGGAAAACCTGGTTTTGCCAGGATGAAAGGCAATGCTTTCTCTGATACTAAAGAAAAAAAAAAAAAGTCTTATCTGGTTTAGCAATGGGACTGTGAATCCAGATATGTCCCACAGTAGTGCTTTTGTTCTAATTCTTTCTTTTCCCTTTTTTTTTTCCTTCTTTCATACATATTCTAATTAGTAAGGTTACAATGTTATGAACAGTGTCAAGTTGGCATACACAAAAAAAAGAACACCCTGCTTCCTAGAAAGGAATTCTGAAGGTTAGCTGAGGCTGTAACTCTGCACCTCACATATAACTTGTTCCAAGCATCTAACTCACGCCTACCAAGGAGGTAAGGGATTAGCACTCTAGTTACACAGCTCCATAAAGAGCACCACCTTAGCTTCCAACTTGAAATGGAATCTTTATCAGAGCTCCATTTTACTTTTTTACTGCCCTTCACAAAGTGAGTGAAACATTTCTATAATTAACTTTACCACGGAGTAGGCAAAGAAGAGCTGTCTTCATTCACAAGAAGTTTTTTGGGTTTTTTTTTTTTTTTTTGGAGATCAGTGTATCTGAGGAATGGGGGATTACTGTTTTTACAGTAAATGCCATCCAATTCTAGGTAGGAGGTGGGCAGGACCACCTTAAGCACTTTCAGATACTTTTCAGGAGGATGAATATTCCAGGAAGGGTGACAAAATAAAATTATTTGCTTGGTGCTGTGGTCTCTTCCCCTTCCTCACCTTATCCCTACTGCACAGTGTCTCCATAACTGCTGGCAAAGGACAAAAGTAGGAATTGTCACGCAGTTGTCTCCTCTGTCTCCCTTTCCCATGATGCCTTCCCTGGTAGGTTTCAGGCAGGGCAAAGACCAAAGGCACATCTGGCAATAACATTCTTTGTTTCTATTCAGATCTGTATCCCTTGAGGATGGGCTTGTGTGCTACAGCAAACGTGGCAGTGTATCCCTGCTGCACTCGGAGCAGGAATTATGACAGTCTGTCTGAGAAGCAGATAGAATTCTCTCCCTCCCACTCCCCAGATGAATTGTGAGATAAAAGCTTAAAGAAAAAAAAGAGGCTAGTAGGTCAGGTTTTGTGTACTCTGCTTTCAGAATGATTATCCTTGTCTTAGGAAATTTCTGGTTGAATAAGCTACAAATCACAACTCTTTAAGGGAACATTGTATGGCTGGGTAGTCACGCTCCTTAACATGTTACTTCACCTGCTGCAAATGAAATATAAAGTAGCTTTCAAAGCTGCACAATGACATACATCTTCAGTTTCTAGGATGCTTCATTCCATTTCAAGTTCATCATAAAAGTGTGTTTGTGTTCAATTACTAACCTTTGCATTTATACTACTACTCTAGAAACGTGTAAAGTGTTTTCTGTAATCTAAACAGAGGACAACATCTTGGATGGCATTTATGCAAGTTTTGCATTACATGGTCTGATTTAGTTATAAAACTAGTTTGAAAAGATTGTGAGGAACAGTTGGTGAAATTGGTTTAACCAATTATAACTTCAATCCCATATTGTTATATTCAAAACACACAAAGACAACAGTGCTTGAAAACACATTGCCCTTGAAAAACAAACTTGAACTATTAATTTTATTTTTTTTATCAGAGACAAGTAAGTAAATCAAGAAATCGAGAAGCAAAACCCTGAAAAATTCACACTGCACACAAGAATTCTGCATTTTCTTATGACAGTTATTGGCTTTCTGAAACAATTTGCACATCCAGGAAGAAATAATAGTGACAAGCAGCCCTGAAGCCTTGTATGGAGAAAAGAAAACAGCCTGTGAGCAACCTTTTTCTGTATGTAAGGTCACTTGCTAATCTAATAGCAAAGATCATGGAATTACTTGCACCAACAGTAATACCAGTACCTCTTCTTACTGTTGGTCTTTGTGAGGTAGAAAAATAGTATTTTTTATGAGAGAGGGGAAAAAAGAAAAAAAGAAAATGCCCATAGCTAAGGTAGATTTTTAAAGACACGAAAGCTAGAAAACACAGAGCCCAAGGCTTGCAATACAGCCACATTTCCCTTTTCACAGCTCCTCAAACAACTAGTGACATGAATTATGTGGGAAGGGATTTATTTTTTAAAAAGATACTGTTGATAAGATCAATTATGTGACAAGTCCTTTTGCAATGGGACTCGTGTGTCTGCCAGGGCTTTGAAGAAGAACTGCCTGCATTTGTTATGTTTTTTCTTCCAGAAATCTCCCTGAAAATACCAAGAGGATTTACAAAACCAAAGTTAAATTTTCATTTGGTCTGCTACCAGAACAAGTAGCTTCTAAAGCCCAGCAAAACTTGGCTGACTAAAAGAGCAGGCTAGACATAAAATGAGGTTTCAAACAATGCCCCCTATTAACTGTGTCTCAAAGAGAAGGCCATCTTTTTCAGATTTGTTTGATGTTGCCATGAACAGCCAGGACACAGCTAAAGAGGAACCTTCTGCCACGCCACTCGCTCACCAGCTATTAAAACTCATCATATCTGTCACAGCTTTGTACAGAAGGGTTTCAATTTTACCCCAAGAGCCCTCACAGAGGTGTGAGAGCAGCAGGTCCTGACCACAGGCTTGAGAGCCCAAAGAGGGTGGCAGAGTAGGCAGGAGAGGTGTCCTGGCAGCTCAGTGTTGGAGATGCAGCTGTGCCAGCTGTGTCATTTTCAGTCGGTTGCCTCCACCTACACAACTTCAGCCTGGGGAAAATAAAGGTAAGGGCACTTGTGGCTAAGTTGTCTTTTAAGAAGGCGAAGTGTCCTGGATAGGAAAATTTGAAACATCATCACCAAAGGAGGAAGTTTCCCATCACATCAGGTACCACAACATTAGAACAACAACAACTAAACATGAAATCCAAACTCCACTGGCAAAAAAATCCTACATACTTCAGGAGGAATAAGATTTTGCCTAGAGAAAAAAATTAGTAAAAGTACTACTACTACTATTAAAAATAAACACTATCAACTTTTTATTGTCAAAGATAATAAAAGCAGACAGCAACATGCAGAGAATGCAGAGCAAGAAATCTTTGGTACTGCTACCTAATCTGACATCTTGATAATCCAGACAGATGAACTAAATGTTTTTTTTCTTCCCTTAACTGATGTATCCAAACATATGATAAACAAGCTTAGTTAGGAGTTAAAAAGCTCCTGTAGACACACTTATATCACTCTGAACAAAGTTTATTTGGACTTGACAGAAGTAATTACATATAAATTAATCTAAATCTACACATGAGAACTGAGCCTCAGAGGATCCACACTGAGATGCACCAGTTTATACTAAAATCACTGAGAAATTTTGTGGGTAAACAAAGTAATTGTTTGGACATACAATAACTTGTGAGAAAGGTGTATTTAGACTACTTTAGTTCTTCATTAGGCATTAACCATGATTTTAAACCTTTACAACAGTAATTTACACTATTTTAAGTTTTTATAGTCTGGTATCTTCTTATACTAAAAAGAGTTTAAAATATCTACAGTCTTTTATTGTAGCTTAGGACAAGTAATCTAGCCCACAATTTTACCAAACTCTTGTATCCTAAATATACTATTATCTTCAGTTTGGCCCCATGTAAATCATTGAAAATCTACAATATTGTTATTCTTTCTTTTTCATTAAAACAAATTCTTTGTTATTAATTTAAATTCTACAAACTCTTCTCTAATGAATTCTTACTGACTCTTATAAGAACTAATTCTGCAACAATGTACTACAGTGGTGCAGAGCAGCCTTCTTCTTTCCAGGTAAACCAAGTCAATGATGAAATTTCATCTTCATCACTATATTGCCTGACATTTGGGCATCTCCACACATCAGCACAATTCAGAACACATTCTGTAATTCCAACATGTCATTTGGTATATTAAATAAAATTATAGCACACATTATTGACAAGGGGAAGTCAGAATTATGTTTCAAATATCAGTGGCTCTACCTGCTGATTATTAATCCCATAATTGAACTCAAAAAGGGAAGAAAAATTTGGTGCAGTTTTGATGATTACTCTTCAGTTGGCTTTTGGTCTTCCTGGGAAATTATAAAAGACTATAGTTATAATCTAGTTTCAATTTTAGTCCTTTTTACACTCATTACAACTAGAAACTATTGCCATGGCCAGAGGCTTTGCTATTGGAACTATGAACTTAATTGCTAGTTGAAGTAAACACTATTAAAATTGTAAACACAGAGTCACTCTCCTCTGCAGGCTCACCTAAAAAACCATAAGGGTCTGCAGTTTAGGAACTTCAGGTCCATTTTTTCCAGGTGAACTATCTAGCTGATACTCTTAGTACAAAATACACAACATGGTAGAACTCTTCATTTGTAGGTCATATTCTCAAACAGATTTTAAACTGTTATTGTGCTCCTTTGTACTCATGAGACACTACTTTTGTGCACTGTAAACAAAACAAATCATTATATAAACCTCTTTAATAAGGCAGTGCCCTGGAGAAATTAAGAAAAGAAGAACACTTAGAAACACTGTACAATTGCACAGTTCCAGTTTTATGATTTAGGACTGTAACCAATATTATAAACATCTCTGATAACCTTTTTATACTCTTTCACATGAAAATTCCCACAATACCAAAGATGATGATGACACAGGTCATTTTTCCCTGTCTATATCAAAAGGCTGATATACAGAGTCTTGATGATGAACAAAATGCAGCAGTTCAGTATTTACTGACAAAAATACTTCAAATTAATACACCATGAGATCTGATGGATAGTAAAGCAAATATGCCATCTGGTATGAATAATGTAAACTCATCACCAAAAATAATATAGGGTGTACACAGGACAAGAAGAAGCTCTCTTCAGTGAACATGCTGCTTCCACACTTCACTAACTTTAGAGTGATCACTGATGGCTGCTTTTTGGGGGTTTTTTTTAGCCCTTTCAGGAAATTAAAATCCTCATGCTTTCAATGTGCTGAAAGAAAGCTAAATTACTCGCTGATTTTAGATTTTGCAAAGCAGGCTGATGTAAGCTGTGCAGGAAGTTAAAAATACACACTTGACAATTAATGCTATTGTCTCTTGAGATGCAGGTGTGTTGTCCAGTGACAGAGATGCCTCTAGAGTAATTATTCCTTACACCAACCTTAACAAACAGGATGGTAATTACCTATAGGCATTCTGGGCACAGGGTTGTTCAGACAGATTTAATGCAGTTCACTATCACAAGCCTGCAAAAAGTACCCTTCTAGAACAGCATTTATCCTTAGACCACAAGTGAAGCCACAGCCATAAAAGATTAGAAGAAAATGGACAGGATCTCTGCTAGTGATTGTGTAGTCAATCATGGTTACTAGATTTCAACGTTTGTTCTATACAAATTTTAGCAAGGTTTCTTACTCTGCAATTACTTGCAGAAGGTAACTAATCCTACTAATCTTTATTTACAGAGATACCACCAAAAAAAAAAACCCCAAACAAAACAAAACAAAAAAAACCCAAACCACCCCTCTCAGAGTTTCAGAGGTGCTGCTTTACATAGTAGCGGGGAAAGCGAGGAAAGTGTGAAGGCTGTACTTTTTGATGCCACTGCCAACCCAGCCCAGTCTGAAAGCCGCTGGTTTTGCAACCCAAGGGTCACAAACACAATATGCATCCTTTCCCCCAAGAACAGCGCAGCTGCATTCAGCCCAGCATCACTTGAGTTCTCTCCTCAGCTGTGGTTTTCCTCATGGCCATTGTCTCTGGAGGGATGACGAGGTTTCCCACAGAAACCCCACTGATACAGCCACTGCACCGTGGCTGGTTCTGTTCAGCTCCTGCCTCCAGAGCCATTCTGCCCCGGGCTTTGATCTCAGATCTCACAGTTTTGAGCAAGGCCGTGTTTGCATGGGAGTCCTCCAAGGCAAACACAGGTGCACCAGGAAGCGGTTTCATGGTTCAAAGCTGACACTATTCCCTCTCCGGGACAGATTAAAACAGGGGATTTCTTTCCCCCATGAACATCAATAGGGCCTGAACCAGAGCCAATGTCATGTTCAGTCTATACCTCAGGGCTGGAGCGAGACACCACTGCACTGCTACAAGCCCCGGGGGTTTTGGTAAAGTCATCTTGTTGTTGTAGGATCCAAATTCCAATTTATCTAACTACCATCTGCCTTCCTAAGAAAGAATCTCCTATAGGTTCAATTTATTAAGTACACATATTTAGTTCTTGTGTGATGTTAGTGCTATTAAAGAGTTATCTTTCACTCTGAAGACGTACAACTTCATTGTGAAAGATAGTTGAAGTTTCTTCCGGAACAAAGCAGGACACTGACCAGAGCAAAGTATGGCAAAAAAAGCAAAAGCAGAAAATGTCAAAAGCAGAATAAGAACACTAGGTTTAAAATGTTTACAACAAAAACCCAGCTTCAATCCATTTCAAAAAAAATATAAATGTTTCTTGCAGTGCTTTGATGACTCATCTTTCCTATAGGCCCTACCAATATACATTTCATCAACTGGAATGTAATTAATGCTTAGACATTCAATTAAGTCTTTTTACAAGCATCAGATGTCATAAAGCACACAAAATGAGCCATTTGATAAAATGAAAATCCTATACCAGCAAAGACCAGCAAGCTGGAAGCAGAAGCTTCATCTTAACTGATGTTTCAGTCTGGGACTTCTGAGGCTCAAGAAAATCCAACAGTCCATCACACATCACTCATGCTGGCAGTGGCCTAAAAAGGTTAACACAGACCAGTCATCCCTGCCCACCCTTGGTGCCACTCTTGATGTTTGCAATCTTCTCAGAGTGTACTACAGCGAATGTTCCCTTGCATTCTCCCCTAGACCACAGAGGGCTCTGAATACAGCTCTGTGTATCACTTACTCATGAGAAATCTCAGCCTGGGCGGGCTCCTCACCCCCCTGTGCTGTGTTACATCTCTTCACAAACACTCTCATCATACATTTACTGCCTAGAATCCTGCCTCTAAATGCTGTGCCATATTACATGTCCTGAGCAGGGATTTCCATGGAGTCCACCTCAGCTGCTTTCAGGACTTTTGTCCAGGGCCTGCCTGTTTACAGAGGATGATCACAGCACAACGAAGTTTCCCGTATGCCAGACAAAATCTGGAGAGACACACTGTTTTGATTCTCCCCTTAAATCTATTTTGATAAATTATTCAGTGCTCAAGTACTGTTCTGGCTTAATTAATTTAATTAAATCATTACACTGAACAGCTATAAGAGCCTGAATACATCTGCATGAGTTTAATATCCCCTACACTAGCTCGGGGATATTCTGTTCTGAGGAGAACATTGCCCTCCAGCAAAAGGAAGAACAGCATCACTTAATCTCAGCAGCAGCATGGTGGTGCTGGTTTAGTCCATGGCTTCTCTGGTGTATTGCTGTGCATAAACCCTCTCTTAATTAGAGCCAACCATCAACAGAAATAAGCTCATACAACCCGCCCAACCCAGCTCCCAGGAACATTAGAGGTGATATCCAAAGTAAATGGGAAAATTAAATGCACTTTCTCACAGGTGTCAGGGCCAGGTTGCAGTTTATATTCTCTTATGCAATGGACACAGAGATACAGGGAATTAAACCCTATACTAATGTGCTTGCCTTCACATCAGGACTCATTCCCACAAGCAGACAACATAAGACCAGTGTGTATTTCCTTAAATTGATGTGCTTTCTTTTTCCCACAAAATATTGCTTTTCCTCCATCAGCATCTCCAGCATAGTTCAGGACTTTTGTTATTTAAAGTCCAGAAACTCAAGAAGTTCTTTCCAGTCTTCCACTTCTGATGAGTGTTCAACAACCTAAACAAACCTCTTACTTTAAACCCATGTCATTTTGCTCTTTGCATTCTGCCCTACTCAGAGCTTCTGGGAGCCTCTCCTGGTCTACACATCTCTTTGAAAGTAACTCTGAAAATCCCCTATTAGTCACAATTCACACGAAGCATGAAAACAAGCACCATCCTTCATGAAACATGACTATGTTAGAATGGTTCCAGCAGATACAAAAATGACAGACCAAAGGCTCACATGATACCTGAACTTCCATTTTTCAAGTTGCAGATAAATACAGAAAAAGTCATTAAGAGTTATGCCAGTGGACTGGAGAGAGTGTGACTGTTTTTCCATGCTGAAAGGGCTGGAGCATGTCTAAGGGCAGAGAGAGGCTATTAGCAGATTTACAGCAGGGCTGGCAAAACTGACCCCCTCCTGAATGACCTCATTGGATGGACAGGGCAGTTTAGGTCTGAACAGAACGCTTGGAGCAGCTATGTAATGTTACAAATATTTTCTAAACCAGATTAACTTTAGCTAAAGCAATATCAAACACAAATCCCATAGTGCTAAACAATACGTACAGTTAGTCAGATTTCATAGGTTGCACACAAATTGCTCAACTTTCCTATGGAACAGGAACAGAAACTCAATTTTTAGGCAACAGGAATTACAAAATGGGAAAAAGCATCTCCTCACACACCTAATGATAAGGGATCTTTGGAGACTGACCAACTGTAATAAAACTTGTAAGGTTCCTAAGCAGATGTTACTTGACCTCTTCTGAAGGATTTAAACCACAGCTATGGTTAGTGATAATTTGGGGAACTCTGTTTTCTTTGTCTGTGGTATGGCTCTTTCCTACTGTAATCATTTAAAATTTGGGTATTTCATTGCACAGAGGAACCAAATCACTGCTGGAGAGGAAAAGCCAATGAATGCATGAAAAGCCAAGGAGTGAAAAACCTCATATCCCCAATCTCCTAAACCAATTTAATTTCTGCAGCAAATCTCTTGGCTGTATTTTCTTCCTGTGGCCAAGATTTCTCTTTTAGGCACCTGAATTAACCAATTTTTTGGAAATAGAACTACACTGAAATTTCACAAATGCATTCCTGAAAGATGTTTAAAGATTACTTCAGTTACTGGTCTCTCTTCTCTCCTGTATTTTTCCTTTTCCCATTTGCTGGCTTACACTTGAAGCTGTATTTCAGCTAAACATCATTAGCCTGTAGTCCTGATGCAAGGCAAATCACATATGCCTTGTGCGTGCTCAGTAACTTTCTAGACACAACAATAAAAAAGAATTCGAATTAATTAACTGCATGAATAAATCTAAAAATCAAACAGCGTTGATAAAACACTATTGATAAGAAATCTGTCAAAGCAAAGAGGAGGAGTCTGGCGAAAGAGCTCTGTAAACTGCTTGCCTGTGGCAACTGTGGACTCCCAGCAGTGAGACTATACAAGTGAATAGAGATGTCCCTTTCCATCTAGAGCATATTGAAGAGTTGGGACTGCTGTAATTTGGAAAAAGAATACTTTGATTTAGTCACCAGGTAAACATCACACATACCTTGAAGAAAGAAAGAAAGAAAGAAAAAAAGTCTCTCATTAAAGGTTTAACAGATTGCCCTGAGCTACAGCTTACAGAATGAACAATCCTTATCAAGTTGCAGCTTTGAACTGGGTTACTGCTAAAACAAAGCTCTGCTGCCGGAAAGCCATCAGAGAGAGTTACCCTTTTGTGGTGCTGCATCCTCCTTACAAGTGGCTGGCTAGTGAACATAAGATTAAATGTTCGCTCTAGATCTCATCAAGACTAAACACACGGCTGAAATGCCCGTGGCTCACTTCCAGGCAGCAAATTAGGGAGTAATCGGTGGTGTAACTCCAAACAAGGCCTGATGCTTTTATCGACTGCATCACCATCTCATGCAAAACCTAATGTTCAGTCAATAGCTCTCGTTGGAGGGGAGCCACTAACTCAGTGTTCCTGTCAGTATCCCTTATCTCATTACAAATGGACTGCAGTTAGAATAGCTCTATCTCCCCAGCACAGTCACCTCACAGCTGCAACTTTCAGCGCGGGCTGACCGACACAGTCTGCTGTTCTGCAGCTGGCAGAGCCTGCTCCTTCTAAAAATGCCCCTTCTACTACTCTTTCTGCTCTATTTTTGTGCAAAATATACAGTCATTCAAAACCACCACTTCAGTAACGGCAAGGGAAAATTACAGTTTCAAAACCTCTGGAAACATCCAGTTTGGATGGACAGTTCATA
>WEKY01053380.1:17673-29700 GCA_013390045.1 Picathartes gymnocephalus | reverse complement strand
GTGATGTGCACAGGCATGAAGGTGATATTCCAGGAATCTTTTCAGTGAGCAAGCTCATAATATATTTGCGTTTTAAGATAGCCTTTCCACTCACAGCACCCCACATGGTTCAAAAAGCTTTTGGACAGGGAGAGACACTCTCCTGGTCATCTCAGGCTCTAGAATCCAGACATTTCTGGGTCAGGTACATGCAGTTACTGTCTAAGCCAGAGGTTTTATTTAATAGACATAAAATGGGTGACTGTTGCCACCCGAGGCACACTATAAGAATGTTGACTATTGTGCATTTGATCTCTAGTAAAAATTTTTAAACTTTTATAAATCTTATTTCTTTATGTCATTTTCTGTTTGACTGAGATTCTCATGACCAGAGATGTCTTCCTGGGAGAATACTTTAAATGCAAATAACATCACCTCTTTAAAGGCCTATGGGAACTGGTCTTCAAGAAATGTATTCTGGAAGATGTTTTAAATTATTTTTTATTAAAAAAACATAGGAGGGGGGGGGTAGTATGATTTTTAGTATGTACCATGTGGTGGCAACAATAACATGTACAGTCATTAAAGATGTCCAACTGATAAGGAAAATTAGATTATTAGAAGAAATGGCTAAAGTAAGAGTCATTTAATTGATGAGGACAGACATTTATAGGAGATGCTAAGGGTTTTGCTTGAGGAACATACAATATTAGGAGAATTAAAAAGATATTTAATATTTTTTTTGGTGGTATACGACACATACATTGTTTGGCATTGACCGTGAACAGATTTGAGCAGTGTTGGACATGTTCAGGTCTTGATGTTTTTCCTTAGAAACCTTAGCTCTGTATTCGTGTCTGAGCTTGGGTGCTACAGCTTTTTTGGGGAGAACATCAAGGAGAAAATTTTGCAATCTTCTTGTCAATGAAGATTTTTGACCTTGCTACCTAAAAAGCAGGACAAGCCTGGGATGGTAAGACCGGGAGACATGTCCCTGCTCCACCCCAATGAGGTAAGACAGTTTTCCAATGGCTTGGACTGGCAGATCGGAAAGATGACTTATGCTTTTGTGTATTTGTTTTCCAAAAGGACCAATTCTTTGCCAGGCTTGTCCTTATCCTTTAGACCTCTGGCTTGTTTAACGCATGTATTAAGTTGTTTTCATCTGTACTGGGCAAGGTTTTCGCCATGCAACTTGTGAATGACCATATGGTACCTACAGGTTTTGCAACCAGGTGAGTTCCCTGCACTCAGCTGCTCTATGAGGTGAAACAGCTTCAGTATGCCTGGTGCTTCTTGTGCAGTGCATAGGGGAGTGAGGGAGGGTTATTTTCTGGCTGGGGAGCTATTTATTTTTGTTGGTCATCTGTCACATATGTTTTGCAATTGCCTTTCTGGCCTTCCTCCCCCTTTTCCAGTATGTACTTCAGTGGAAGTCTTGGCACATCCTGACAATGTGACAATGCTTATTACTCACGAACATATTGTCTCACTTTTGATTGCATGTCAGCACGTCTTTGATCAGGTTCCTTCTGTCTGAATTAATTAGGGCAGGAGTGACACACTCCTCCATGGGCCTTGGCTGGCCTTTAGCCCTGTATCTTTGCAAAGAGGTTTATCGTGCAATTGAACTGGCATTAAGTCATGAGGAACTGGGAGAATGCAGTGCGAGGAGATCAAGATTTTACTGCTCCTGTGAGCAGAGCCATTCCTATCAGGCTACATCAGGGATGTATTTGTGCCTGGTTTACTTAAAGTATGTCCTAGTTTTGCCCCTTTGGACCATGGAAAGGGAAAATTTTTCATGTTTCTTCTCTGTTCCATGCTGTACTGGCTATTGGCTTTGTTTCTGAGTGTTTTTCTTGCTCTATCCAGATTTTCTCTTGCTCTGTGTTTATTTTTACTGTCCAGCACGGACCAGATCATGCACAAAGCCCAACAATTCTCCTGATGCGTGGAACCAGATTTCAGGCTTGTGTCTTGCCTCATTCCCTTACTGTGGAGTATAAAGTTACACAGAGAAACAGAAGAAAAAAGACTGGATGGGACCAGGCCTTTCTCTCTCTCTAGTCATTTTTATTTGTTCCTATTTCTTTTTTCCCCTTTAGGAACTTCCAGTGTAGGTTTAAAACAGCTGTTGTGTATTATTGAAAATTTTATACTGGATCAGGGAAAACTACCTGTTTTGAAAAGCTGTCAATGTAAATTACTTCTCATTAGCATTGCTGTATGTTGTATTTAGTTCAGACAGTAAACTTGTATATATGTCTAGTATCAGTCTATTACAAACAATGGGTTTGTAAGCATGCTTCTAGAAAAATACTTATTTTTGTTTTTATGGTAATAAAGCCAGGCAGTGGGGGAAAAGGCAGTCATAGTCCCAATACATGATCAAAAATAATAGTAAAATAATATTAGCGAAAATCAACACCAGAATAAATCTGGTGAAGAAAACTTGTTGCAAATCTGCTCTAGGTAAAATATTTTGATGAGTCTGTTTCTCTAAACTTTTCCTTAGTTAAATTTCTCCAAACTTTTCCTTAGTTAAATTAGTTAAGATCTTCTAAAATTTTTTTCAGCTATAGGAGTTTAGTACCAAATTACTGTGGAATGGAGATGCTCCTGACTCCAGATGTTCCTTTCTGCCCTTCATCTCCACCATCTCTAAGTACATGTCACAATCTCAGAAACATTGCCAGAACCTGACTTCTCTTCCCTCTACATCTCTGAACATTAACCTGTTCATGCCTTAATCAGTTTGGATCTCATCTCTCCAAGTGCCTGCTACTTTGCTCTTCCTAAGTCTTTCTTTCTAATCATGTTCTGCAATGAAGCAAGTTGAACAATGGGAAGAAAACAAAAAAGAAGAAATTAAGTCTGGATTTGTTTCTGGTATAAATGAATGAAACTTCAGTGATCCCATTGTTGTCACTAGAAAGAGGTTGATTTTACACCAGTCTAGAATGTCTGTCCTAGTATATGCTATAATTCTTTGCTACATGGAAGCCTTTCCTATTTTTGATTAAGAAATGATTTTAAATTTTTGATAATATCTGTTGAATGAATGATGACTTTCACAATGTATTCACCTAGCAATGGGTATAGTACTATATGAAAAAATATTTATGGAAAGAAATAATATCTATTGCTTATTATTCCTAAATTGTTTGTTTTCTCCTGCTTGAACAGTTTTAGTTGTGACCCAGAGCTGACTACTACTTATAAAAAACTAATAGCTAGTATTCTGTGTGCATGATGAAAATAGATTTGCATAAATTATGGGACAATTAAATATAGCAAATTCTCACAATTAAGTAGATGCTTGCCAGTGATTCACAGACAGAAAAAAAAAAGCTGATGCCTTCAGATACTTTATTCACAATGACAGTTTTTTCCCCAGTTCTCTCAGAGAAAGCGTGACTGCTAAAAAAGGGTTTAGCTTTCTTTTAGACCAGCTGCCTGTGACACTATCCAGCTCTTTTATTTCAAATTTTGCTCCTTTTTTTTTGTTTTGTTCTGTTTTGTTGATCTCTCTATTCATACATTCCACTTGTATCTATCCTCTCCCCAGGTCCTCCTCCATTAACTCAGGCTGAGGTTTTTTGAAGTAGTGATGTCTTGGAATTTTAATGAGGAGATGGATAGCATTGACATTTGCCCCATATAGCTATCAGAGAATACCTGAGGTATGAAGGCATCTCTGGAGATCATCTAGTCCAAACCATTTGCTCAGAGCAGGGTCAACTAAAATATATATTTAGATGTATTTTCCTGTCTGGAGCTGGAATAGGTTGTGGTCTTTCTACAGCAGTTTGACTGTAGAAAAACCTCTTGGTGCTGAGTAAGCCTGTCTGTTTATGCCATGGAGACATGACAAGAGATTGAAGATATTGGATAGCCACTCCTGTTGCAATCCTCTGAGTCCCCTCCTGCCTTTTTGAATGTTCTTCCATAACGTTCAGTATGTGTCCACTCCATAGCAATATCCTGTGCGTATTAGGAAAAGTTCATAGGCTGCATGTATTTCAACAATACATTTATGAATGGACGTGGTACAGTGGTATTCTGGGAGCAGCCTTTTTAAGACAGTCAACTTCAGCTCTATATTTGAAACTGCAATTCAATGCATAGTTAATTGCTGGCCCAGCTGATACTTCTTGTTTATCTCATTTCCTGAATTAAAGACACAAACAGGTAATAGGATTCTAAGTGTCATTATTTGCACATGAGCTTGATTAGAGATGCAAAACATAGAAAGAAGAAGAAAAGATTCATACTATTGTGTTTTTCTGCATACTGTGTATTGGATAATTTCAGCTGTCTTTGGCTGTGTTTCTTCTGGGTCTTCTGGAGAGTATGATGATAAGCGAGAACATTAAGAACAAAGCCTCTACATATGCTAAGAAAAAATAAGAAAAACAAAATTAAATCCCCAATGTTATTTTTATGTTATTTTTATTTCATATCACCACCAGAAAAGAGTACTAAAGCAGACTAATCTGGGAATCTGCCTAGACTGGCAAGTCTGGCAGTTAGTATATTTCATACTTCATTGATACTAAATGAAAAAAAATTCAAATCTCAGATCTTAATAAAAACTATGCATTTTTCTTGGAATTCTCTCAAAAGGCTCCCCTTGCTAGCTGGTAGAATATGGTAAAATCACTGGATATCCGCAATAAGCATAATTGGTTCTTGGATTAAGGTGGATAGATGTATAAAAACTGTCCATATTTGAGAGAAGAGCCCTTTTCCCATTTCTTCTTCATTTAATAGGTAGAGAAAGAACTTATTGCTGTCTTGCTCCTGGAGATAATTTGACTGTGCCACTGATGTTTAGGATCACCTGCTCAATTTATTTTAAAGTTTTATCAATTGTCTTTGTGCTGCATTACTGCACCACTATGTGTTATCCTGTTTTAGGGAAGAGGAGGTGCATTTTCTGTCCATATGTGCTTTCTGTAAGAGAAACATTGTGTGCAGAGGTGGCTGAGCTGGTTGTATCTTTGGCTTAGTAAGAAGTGGAAATCACAATTAGAGTCAAGTTTGCTTTCCATTGTAACCATGCTCTTCAGTTGCCATTGGCTGTAAACAGATCAAATATATTAATTTCCACCTTGGATGTTACTTTAAGTTTCTTTTTCTACTTCAAGTTAAAGTTGCTCAAAAAGTGATTACAGGGATGTCTTAGTGTTTGCCTAGTGAAGATAAAATGTTATATAGACTTTTCATTAAGTAAGTCTACCGTGATCTAAGTTTTGGCCAAATTGTTTTATCTGTGAAGCTTCGAAAGTGAGATTAAAAATGAGTGACTACTACTACCCTTGAGAAAACCAACAAATCTTAATTTGTTAGAGTCTCTGAGAAACCCCTTTCCATGGTCAGCACCAACATCTCTAAAGGCTCCATACACGTCAAGTGTGGGCCAGGCTGAAACTGCAGCATCTCTGTGAGGCTGCCCCTGGGACACATTATTGTGCTTTCCAGGGGACAAGTGGGTGAATCCAGAACCTACCCTGTCTTGTCCTCTCAACACCCTCCTGCCTGTAGCTCTAAAATTTAGAGAAAGGAGAATATATAGAGGTTTCAGGGACAACCTGGCTGGGAGGGGAGAAATAGTGAGGAAAGGAATTGTTTAGGGAACAGTGACAAGAGGTGAGTTGAAAGCAGGGGAAAAGAAAGCAAAAGCAGAAAAGATGACATGGGGAACAGGGAAAACTGACAGGTTGAGAAGAGGATAACTGTTGGAGCAGGCTGGTGAGATGGTAATATGAAGCACAGGACAAAGAGCTTGAAACAAGGAAGGACCACTCTTTCTAGATCAGGTGCATTGAAAATATATACCATCCTGTTAAAACGGAAGGGTCAGTGTTCATGCTCATGCACTTGGCTGGGCTGTAAACATGATGTTCATGACGCCTTCTCCAGGTTATTGATGAAGTAGTTAAACAGTACAGATCTCAGGATGGTTCCCTGCATTACTTCACTTCCTCTGGTCTCCAAGTTGAGAACATCCCACCAATCACTACATGCTGCACCCAATAACTCAACCGTGTTTTTTAAAAAAAGCCTTGTCATCCACTACAAGTCTCAATTGCATTTGAAGTTTAGCTTTCCTGACACCATCAAGTCCTTTACTTACTGGATTGGAAATACTTTCGTGACAGTTGTATCTAAATTTTGTACAGCTTCTTTAAAGGACATTGTGCCACTTACTTAGTCTTTCAGTATCTACAGCAACTGTAGTAGTCATCAAGACAGAAAGGTGAAATAATAAAAAAAGTACATGGTAACTGTATGTCCTTTAATGTAAATGCGACTTCAAGGAGGAATCACATAGCTCAAAAATCAATCTGGATAAAATATACAATGAGTTGATTTGCAGGTTTAACAAATATTTTTGATTTTTTTTTCCCCAGAAGGAGAGATGGTTTAATTTTAGCTTGAATTTATTATACAGCCTCTTCAAATTTGAAACCAGCAATTTCCTGACCTCTCATCTGCCCTGTCTCTGATCATGGGACACACACTTGCACATCTTCTAGTCACAATTTCTGCAACCTATTTTCTTCTGTTTTTAGTAATACATACACAAGACACAGAACTAAACATTCCTCTGCTTATGCCTGGGAAAAAGGAAGAAGTCCTACATCTGGAAGTATGGCCAAATGTTTTTTTTTCCCACTGGACAGAAAAAGCATTGAAAGAAGAATGGTCTGGAAGATTATAATTGCTATAAGCATTAGAAATTGTGCTTCAGCATCCTTACAGAAGTAATCCCTACTTGGGGATTTCTGTCCCCATATCTGACCTCCTCTCAAATTTTCATATGTTAATTCTCATAGCAGCCCTTTCAAGTAATCTTTGTTTCACAAACAATGAACTGCAGTCATTATTTTGAACTACTTGATTTTATGCTGAAGGTGGATTTTGACACCTTGGATGGGGAAAGCTCACCAGCCTGTTTACCTTTGGTAACCACCCAATGCTCTTTGCTCCACAGGGCTCCCCCATAGGACCTGTGGGTGCTGTCACTTGTTCCTTTCATGGCCCACTGTGTCCATCAGCAGTGCAGAGACAGACTGAGAGGTCACAGCCATCTGCCAAGAGACCTCATCCCATGGAGTTTTTCTGAGCTCAGCAGAGGCACTCAGAAAGGGATGAGGTTGATTTGAAGAGCAGCAGTTGTGTCCCCTTTTAACTCAGGGCGACAGCTGTAGAAGCTGTGGATGGAGGACAAGGCTAGCACAAGGTGCGTGCTAACTCAGAAATGAGGGCAGCAGTGCAGCAGCAGGGTGCCTGACCTAAGCTTCAGTCTTTTTTTCTATCACACAGCTTCCTTCTGGGTGGTTGACCTGTTTACAAAGGCATCATCTTTTGCTGCATTTAGTACTTGAGTGCTCGAAATGAAGGAAAGAGGGCAGAGTTCCTCACTGGACCACTGCGGCTGCCAAAGTATCATATGCCAGAGTCCTCCTGTTAGGGACCCAGCCAAGCTTGGAGGTGCAAGGCAAAATGCTCAAGCACTGAGTGCTTACTGTCTTGTATGCTTCATGTCCAGCACCTCTGATAATCTTGAATTAACCCCCATCAACCTAAGAGAGATGAGGAGAAAAATTCCTAAAATGGGAATCACATGGAAAGGACAAGAAAAGTTTTGGATGTCCCATCCGTGGAAGTGTACAAGACCAGGTTGATGGGACTTTGAGCATCTGGTTTAGTGAAAGGTGTCTCTGCCCAAGGAAGGGATGTTGGAGCTAGATGATCTCTAAGGTTTCTTCCAATCCAAACCATTCTAAGAATCTGTGGCAATACAGGGCAAGCGAAATATCTTGGTAAAATCAAGAAATTGATCTATACACAGGTGTGCACATACACCCATGTACATGTAAAAGTTTGTGCCTATATGTAGTGTTATTATGAATATGTAAATATAAACAGTAACACACCAAAATGTCTGCTAATTTTATTTGACATATTTATATTGACTCTGTTGGACTAATTGGACCATTTCTATGATTGTATGTCACAGCCAAAAGGAGTTCAACAGCTGATTTTCTGTTTATTCATAACTCAGTGTCAAAATACATGTTACTTTTATCTTTTCTTATTCTGAAAACATGGAGGTTAAGCTATTTGAATCCTGGATTTTCAAGCTTGGGAAAGTGACCTTATAATATTCAGAAACACTTTGTCACATCACTTTATTTGCAACTCTTTCTTTGACTAGAATGGGGGAACATGACAGTTATAAAATAACTTATGAAGATTAGCTTATTGCTATTTATTTAGTAATCAGATGAATTTTAAATTTCTGCTTTAAATACCGCTTTTCAAAGCAGAAACACTGGATCCTTTTAAAAAAACCCAACAACTTTGTATTTGCTCAAAAATCAGTCAGAGAACTAATATTTTCTAGTGCCAATCCTTTTCTGTATTTTTGCCTAGCTAGCCTTATTTTCACAGCTTTTATGTTCTCCACTTCTCTTGCCAGACTTTGAGAGTTGCGACCTGGTTTTTTGTTTGTTTTGCTTTGATAGCCTTGATGCTAAAATTCAAGATTTCCAGACACTCCTTGCCCACTGCCAAAGGGTTAAAGAAGAGCATTGGCTTGTTTGGTGGGTTTTTCCATGTTTTTATGGCTCTGCAAAGGGCAACATCCTAAGCAGTAAAATCAAAAGGCACTGAAATGCAGATTTGCTATGTTTTTTCCACCTTCGTCATTGTATGAGATTTGCCTCTACACCCATTTTACTGTGGGAGTAGCACAATGAATGCTGGTCTTTAAAAGGAGTCTGTCACTGGCCAATATGATGATGATGATGATCATGCAGATCTTGTGTGATTCTCTGTTCTTGTTAATATGTGGTCTCTTCTTTAAAGAAAGGTATGACTTTTGGACATCACAGAATTTTGCAGTGAACATCAGTTTTTCTTTTTTTTCCAGAGTTTTTACATTTTTTTTTCATGATGTTATGATTTCTGAATTCTCTTCCTATTAGCTGGTATTCATGGGTCATTTCTGTATATGCCAGTCTGATACCCATTCTGTTCTATGGACTTGCTGGCAGTAGGTGCCAAGGGTTATCAGGTGGAGAGCTGAGAAGAAGAAAGAGGATGACAAACTTACAGAGTGTATTGGCATGTTTATTTGCAGTGTCATATTCAATCAAAACTAACACTTGTAACTCAGCTCCTTCATAGCATTCTCAACCATGGTGGAAAAGACCAAGAATAAACATGTCAACTTGAGATAGAAGCTCATGACAGCAACTGAGACAGCTTGCCTTCTCATCTTCAGGTTGAAAATTAAAATTTCCTAATGTGGTTAAACTTGCCTACTGATGCATTTGCAGATGGGGGGAAAAAAACAACAGACAAATGAGAATATACTGCGTATTAGATTTTGAAATTACACAAAGTACCTTTTCTGTCAGTAGAAAAATAATGCTCAGTTGAACGGATACACCTTTCTAATTGCATTCTCAGTCTGGTGCAAGGTTGCTGTTTCTGAACAGGAATATATATTTTATAGGTATTAAGGAGAAGGGAGAACATTTTATTGAGTTTATGAAGTTGTCAAAACCAACAAAACCCAATCATTTGGCTCTTTAATTCCCCTTTTCTCTTTGAAAAAGAAGGCTCCTTGTTTATTCCTAATGGCATCTATTATGCTGACACTATCCCAGTTTCTCCAGTAAAGAAATGAAATAATAATAACTAATGCCAGGAACAATTTTTCGGTGTCTCCAGCAGGTATGAATGCTATGTAGTCAACATGCAAGAGATCAGGGAAGTAACTGCCTAGTAAGATGAAGAGGTAACAGAAGCAGCTGGGCTAGTAATTCTCTCTCTAGCTAGAGCACACTGCAAATTAACTGGCTGCTGGTGCAATTATGTCTTCTCATGCTAAGTATTGCTGACTGGAATTCCTCTGGAATGGCACTTTTTAGGATTACATGCTACTTTAAGACCTTGTCTTTGTGCTTCCCCACATGCCTGAGATGACCACAATGCACGGCCACCCTGGCCCCAGGCAGGCAGGCAGTGCCGAGACATCATCATCCCTGTGCTACAATGACCAGAACAAGTGTCTGGGTACTTCTGAAAATAGCCTACAGTTTTTGCTTTTAAGGAGCTGGGTGGGAGCAGATGTACATTAACAGATGTTTCATCCTATTCACATATTTTCCACATGACAGATCCTCTGACAAGCAGCTGTTGAGTAAGAGAGGGCGAACAATGTTAGCATTTATGCCTTGGATTGGTTTCTTATCTTTTCAGCTCAGGCATACTTGTGTTTCAAGCCCCACTGATTTTAGAATTGACTCTCCCATGGCGTTTTAATTGTGCACCTATGCAGCTCAAATGTGATTATTAGTAAGCTGCATCAGAATTTATGTTCAGCTCTCAGACATAACCTCTGGAAGATGGGCTTCTTCTCTTCTTATTCTTAGTCCCATTGTGACTTTGCATCTGAGTAAGGGGTGGAGAATTTGCCGTCATCATAACAGTTTATTCCAAATAATGCCTTCCAAAAATAGCTATTGCCTACATAATCTCAATCTCCAGTGTCCATAAATCAATACAGCTTGATAGCACTGACTTGGACAGAGATATGTTGATTATTATGCCAGCCAAGAAGCTGGTCTACATAAAAGTAAATCAAAGTCAATACTGGTTCCCTTAATTATTGACATATTGATGTTCATGGTCTCAATCAGCTAGTTACCTTCCTGGGGTGACAACAAATTTTGTCTCCTCCGCTCTCAGAATTCAATTCAAGAAAATGACATTTTAATCTACATTATTTTGTTCTCCTGTTTGTCAAAATCCCAAGATTCAGAATTAATCTGACTTAATATTTCTACAAATTACCCACAGTAGTAATTTTTCATTCTTATGAGGTCCCTCTGATATCGTTAAAATTAATGGCATATGGTAATCCTTTCAATTTTCATCCCTCTTTGGGAAATGAGTCAATAACTATTTAATGTCATCTTATTATGGTTCCCTAGTAACTTTCAGTTTAATCAGTGATGGCTACATTTGTTGAGAGAATTCTGCTTATGTTCTGCTCCCTTCTCACAGGGTAGATTTCCCCAATCCAGTAATTCTGAGCAGGCACTCAGTGACACATGTCCCAGCTGCCAAGCAATGTGGAAATGCTCAAATTCATAAATCAGCTGTATATCAGTTGCTATGACCTCTTCTAAACACTTTCATCATACTTCCTTTTGAAGTAGATTTGACCCTATTGTACCTACCTTTCCCTGTTTCTGTGTCCTTTTGTATTCTACATTCTCCCATCAGGAGTGACCTGTGATGCTGTAAGCATCAGTCCAGAGCAATAGACTACAAAATATTTGCACTGCATAGTAAATTGCTTTATAGTACCAATATTAGAAAAAATGGCAGTGTAAAGACCAGTATAAATATTTCCACTCCAGGCTAACAGATGCTGTTCAGAAGTTGCTTATTCGACCACAGATCCAGCTGAGCTGTTGGTTCAGTAGAGTTGATGTGTTTAATGCAGAGGGTGCTTAGAAGCACAGTTGATGCACTGAGGTCTCAAAACTGACATCTTTCAGGCATGTTTTGATGTGATGACTGTAGGAATTAGAGTGTGACCAAGAAGTGATGAGAACTTTGGAGTATCTCTAGTGCTATTCTGATTTTTTAAGAATATGTATTTTATATTTTTTATACTTAATATTTATGGAGGCATTGAATAATCACCAGTTATTAAGAGGCTTCACAGGTAGGAGAATGGACCTAATCTGGAAGAGAGAATTAGTACCATGATGAAATTTTTCATAGGATCATAGAACAAGATGAGCCGGAAGGAATTCACAAGGATCACCTACTCAGACTCCTGGCTCTACACAGGACAATTCCAAGAATCACACCAAGTGTCTGAGAGCATTATCCAAATACTTCTTGAACTCTGTCAGGCTTGATGCTGTGACCACCACCTTCAGGACTCTGTTCCAATGCCCAAGCATCCCTTTTCCTAATATCCAACCTAAACCTCCCCTGAAAGATGTC
>WEKY01053380.1:0-17317 GCA_013390045.1 Picathartes gymnocephalus | reverse complement strand
TATCTTTTTTTATATATAACTGCCCCTAGCACTCCAGATGAGGGTGCTCCAGCTCAGAGCAGAGCGGGACAATCCCCTCCCTTGCCCAGCCAGCGATGCTGTGCCTGATGTCCCCCAGGACAAGCTTGGCCTTCCTGGCTGCCAGAGCACTGCTGGCTCATACTCAGCATTAGTTTGACACTCACATTTGCACAAGGTATTTTGCTTTCTTGGATTTATACTGTGTTCTCCAAAAAGAATTAAGATTTATGTAGAGGGACCATGGCAAGATTTAATGAGGTAAAATGCCTACCAATGATTTCCTCCTGCATGTTGTATTGCTGGTGCTATGAAATGACTCTCAGTCCTTTACTGGGAAGATTATACTTTAAGGATCATAACATATGTCAAGTGATCATATTGGGAATTACAAATAAAAAGAAGAAAATAAATTCTTGTGTTTCAGTGGTTTTCTTCATGGCATTCCTTGGAGGAGGCACTTTGGAGAACATAAGGGTTTCAACTCTTTCTGCAATCTTTTAATTAATAAGAAAATGGAAAAGGAGGTGGCTATATTTCCAATTTTTGTTCTCTTCTAGACTATGTGACACTTGCATTAGAGCAGCCATTTACCAGACTGAGAGCTTTTTAACTGCTAACTTGAGCTGTGGGTGCTGCCAGAGAAGAGGCATGTTTTAGCCCTTTGACCATTTTAATATGGGAACCTCTCATTTCTACATTAGGAAAGCCATGTGTTTTCATCATTAGAGGAATGGTGTGAACAAAATAAGTATGCAATTGCTAAGAAATAGTCAAACTGCTGAAAAAAACGCCACTTCAACGTGTTATTTTGCTCTAATTCACTGCAAGGACCCCTAGAGGAATGAAAAAAAAGCTAATTTGGCAATGCCAAAAGGACCCATCACACAATAATCATGTACTTTCAGAAGAAAAAGATAAGAACTAGAGAATTAATGCTAGTTTTAACTTGAGGTAGCTTGATTTCACAGTACATAACTTTTATTTCTTTAAAGACTGACAGAAGGTCAATCCTTGCATATGAATGATTTTCATGATGGAAACTAAACTCTGTAAAAAGATTTATTATGTAGGATTATAGGATCCCCTCCATGATGAGGAATTTATTGCCGGTGCAGCTGATAGAAACTTTAAGTGGAAAAAGCTTTCCTTTTCCTTTGTAGATTCTGATCTAGGTGTTAGGTTCAATGCTGCTGTCTTTGCTGAAGTAAAGCTCCGCTGGAGGAGCACATATTGAGACTAAGAGGTTTTACATGTGTGAAGACTTAGCAGTTTTCTGGTTTATCTTATCACGTAAGAACACTTTTCATTAACTGTGAGTAGAACGTGATCTTAGGTAAGATTTTAGTGTCAAATATTCCACATGGTGCACTTTATTTAGTGCGTGTGAACTTTAAAGCGTTCATGTCACTTCTTTGAAGCTCCTTTGTCACTACTGCTATTACAAAAACTGTTGTAAAGAGTATATATAAAAAAATACAAAGCACAAAAACTCTACTGAGTATTTCCATCTTCGTTTGGGAAGGTACTTCATCGTGAGCTTGACTGAGATACACATACTTTACTGATTAGGACCAAGTAAAGAACAATGCACTACCATCAAGTTTTACCTGCATGAAGGACTCTCTATTGGTGGTGGGTTTGTCTTATATCATAAACTCTGTTCATGGACAATACAAAGCTAAGTGCTGCATGCTTAATGTAATCAATCTGCATAAACACCCTGACTTAAAGTGATTATTAGCATGAAAAGAACAGAGGGTTAAAGGAAATTGGTTTTACTCCTATTATTTTATCCTTATATTTCTTCTGACAAATGAACTTCTCTGCTGAAACCCTACACATTGTTGCCATCCAGGCCTTGAATTGTCCTGGAAGATAGAGACCTATCTGTGGGAACATCTGTGGTCAAAATCTGCTTCATCTGCCCTCAAGAGATTATTTCTCCTTCTTCAAATTCACATTTTCCTCCCTAGCCTCTTCTTCAGCAACACATACAGATATTTCGGCATTTGGCACAGCTGAGGGGCTGAGGAGGGTAGAAATTCCACATGTTGAGGAAAAGGGTGGGAACAGTCATAATTTCCTTGTTGGGGTCTTTTTTTATTTTTTTTTTCTGGTTATGTTTATGAAATCAAGAAACCTGTAATCTTATTATGTGACAATAGAAAGTNAAATTATATATATAATATCTTTTTTTATATATAACTGCCCCTAGCACTCCAGATGAGGGTGCTCCAGCTCAGAGCAGAGCGGGACAATCCCCTCCCTTGCCCAGCCAGCGATGCTGTGCCTGATGTCCCCCAGGACAAGCTTGGCCTTCCTGGCTGCCAGAGCACTGCTGGCTCATACTCAGCATTAGTTTGACACTCACATTTGCACAAGGTATTTTGCTTTCTTGGATTTATACTGTGTTCTCCAAAAAGAATTAAGATTTATGTAGAGGGACCATGGCAAGATTTAATGAGGTAAAATGCCTACCAATGATTTCCTCCTGCATGTTGTATTGCTGGTGCTATGAAATGACTCTCAGTCCTTTACTGGGAAGATTATACTTTAAGGATCATAACATATGTCAAGTGATCATATTGGGAATTACAAATAAAAAGAAGAAAATAAATTCTTGTGTTTCAGTGGTTTTCTTCATGGCATTCCTTGGAGGAGGCACTTTGGAGAACATAAGGGTTTCAACTCTTTCTGCAATCTTTTAATTAATAAGAAAATGGAAAAGGAGGTGGCTATATTTCCAATTTTTGTTCTCTTCTAGACTATGTGACACTTGCATTAGAGCAGCCATTTACCAGACTGAGAGCTTTTTAACTGCTAACTTGAGCTGTGGGTGCTGCCAGAGAAGAGGCATGTTTTAGCCCTTTGACCATTTTAATATGGGAACCTCTCATTTCTACATTAGGAAAGCCATGTGTTTTCATCATTAGAGGAATGGTGTGAACAAAATAAGTATGCAATTGCTAAGAAATAGTCAAACTGCTGAAAAAAACGCCACTTCAACGTGTTATTTTGCTCTAATTCACTGCAAGGACCCCTAGAGGAATGAAAAAAAAGCTAATTTGGCAATGCCAAAAGGACCCATCACACAATAATCATGTACTTTCAGAAGAAAAAGATAAGAACTAGAGAATTAATGCTAGTTTTAACTTGAGGTAGCTTGATTTCACAGTACATAACTTTTATTTCTTTAAAGACTGACAGAAGGTCAATCCTTGCATATGAATGATTTTCATGATGGAAACTAAACTCTGTAAAAAGATTTATTATGTAGGATTATAGGATCCCCTCCATGATGAGGAATTTATTGCCGGTGCAGCTGATAGAAACTTTAAGTGGAAAAAGCTTTCCTTTTCCTTTGTAGATTCTGATCTAGGTGTTAGGTTCAATGCTGCTGTCTTTGCTGAAGTAAAGCTCCGCTGGAGGAGCACATATTGAGACTAAGAGGTTTTACATGTGTGAAGACTTAGCAGTTTTCTGGTTTATCTTATCACGTAAGAACACTTTTCATTAACTGTGAGTAGAACGTGATCTTAGGTAAGATTTTAGTGTCAAATATTCCACATGGTGCACTTTATTTAGTGCGTGTGAACTTTAAAGCGTTCATGTCACTTCTTTGAAGCTCCTTTGTCACTACTGCTATTACAAAAACTGTTGTAAAGAGTATATATAAAAAAATACAAAGCACAAAAACTCTACTGAGTATTTCCATCTTCGTTTGGGAAGGTACTTCATCGTGAGCTTGACTGAGATACACATACTTTACTGATTAGGACCAAGTAAAGAACAATGCACTACCATCAAGTTTTACCTGCATGAAGGACTCTCTATTGGTGGTGGGTTTGTCTTATATCATAAACTCTGTTCATGGACAATACAAAGCTAAGTGCTGCATGCTTAATGTAATCAATCTGCATAAACACCCTGACTTAAAGTGATTATTAGCATGAAAAGAACAGAGGGTTAAAGGAAATTGGTTTTACTCCTATTATTTTATCCTTATATTTCTTCTGACAAATGAACTTCTCTGCTGAAACCCTACACATTGTTGCCATCCAGGCCTTGAATTGTCCTGGAAGATAGAGACCTATCTGTGGGAACATCTGTGGTCAAAATCTGCTTCATCTGCCCTCAAGAGATTATTTCTCCTTCTTCAAATTCACATTTTCCTCCCTAGCCTCTTCTTCAGCAACACATACAGATATTTCGGCATTTGGCACAGCTGAGGGGCTGAGGAGGGTAGAAATTCCACATGTTGAGGAAAAGGGTGGGAACAGTCATAATTTCCTTGTTGGGGTCTTTTTTTATTTTTTTTTTCTGGTTATGTTTATGAAATCAAGAAACCTGTAATCTTATTATGTGACAATAGAAAGTTTCAAAGCTGCAGTGCTATCTAAACATGCATTTGTTAGCATACTGACATAAAAATGAATAAAATAAATGTTCAGAACAAGTCTGGTAAGTTAAAGAGCTCATTCTATCTTCTGCTTGGTCAGTGCATATTTTTAACAAGAATGCATTTTATTTATTTTAAATATATCAAACCTCTATTTAAAAATTAATGATCTTATTTGCACCAGATTCTGAAATGCTTAAGAATGTCTGTGGCATAGTTTTAGACAACCAGGGCAACGGAATACCTTGGGTTTCTTCATTCCTTGCCACCCATCCTGGAGCTTCAAGTTGGCTGAGTTTGTACTTATCACTACATCCCTGAAAGACATCTGGCCTCAATTGCCTTGCATTCATCATGGGAACTTTTCACACTCTTACAGTACTGTTAAATAGAATTATTAAACTTGATTTTTAAACTTTTTGAATCTGCACTTCCTTTCCCACAATTATCTCTGTGAAGCATTTCAGATCATATTGGTAAAAGAGAATTAAATTTGTGCTTTTGATATTATTTGAGCAGTCATTTTTCAACATGGATATGGTGTCTGGTTGAACATGTTGTAAAATGAATGAATGTTCCACCAATAAACACATTTGTTCAGCCACCACATTTTTAAGCAGAAAGAGAGGCTGTAATTTTCCCTTTCAGGACACAGACAAGCACCTTTATAGCAGAAAAAAACATAAAGCCACATTTTAAGCTAACTATACTGTTGACTGAGGAGTTTTGTCTTATGATGGATGCAAATCCCATTCACAGATTAAAGTAATTTTCTATGGCCTAAAGGGAACTTTCTGGATCCAGTAATTAAATTTTTGTTTAAGCATTTTCATATGTGGAAAAAAACTCTTTTTTGTTCAAAAAATATGTAAATTTTTTACACTGTCCTTGAGAAACACATCTCATTATGTCTGGGGTTTGTATTTTGGCTGCAGAGAAGTGATGTGATGATATGAACTGTAAAAATGCAGAGATCAGTAGAAATTATTTCACTTTATAACACTTAGAAGAATCCTCACAGTAAGCTTTTGGAAGCCTCAGATCAACAACATTTTTTTTTGCATCCCAGCCCGGCCACTGTAAGTGTACAGGGAAACTATTTCTACTCTGTCAGTGATGAACGAAGCAATCAACCTTCCCAATGTGTGAAGTGTTATAGTTTGTGAAACCTTGTCAGATATTGCCTACATTTGAGTTTTACAAGCTACCACCTCCACCTGGAGTAAATTAGTAGGAAATTACTGTTTACCAAGTGTTAAAAATGTTTCAGTTAATAGCTGTGTTAATACGCAGTGTTTGTGACAGAAGTAATTGCTATCTTTTGTCTATCATTGCCTATGCTGCCTTTATCAGAAGAGAAATAACTTAGAAATACATACAAGCTAAACACACCACCTAATAAATACTATTTTAAAAACATCAACTTGTTTCAAAAATATGAACACTTACTGATCTGTTAGAAGGAAAGGAAAAACCCACTTGAATTCTATTTGATTTAGCAAAAAACAATTTGAAACAGATTTGTTTAACTAAATGCTAATTAATAACATTAGTTAAAAATGTATTATTTCCTTAGAAGATCCCATTCACCTCATTTTGAGAATTAATGAAAAAATTTTGCAGATACATACCCAATGTGTTTGTTTTTTTCTAACCTATTTACTGGAGATTCATCAAGAGAAAACCTACCTTGGAGATAGGTGACGCATCCTTGCAGTTGAATACCCTTTAATGTTCTTTTATTCTTCTGAGAACATTTTTCTGGGACTTTGGAGTATGTAAAAATAGTACTGTTTTAGAAACACCACACAGGAGAAAAACAGTACCCCAGATAGACACTTTTCCACACACCTGCACTGCTGCAAGAAGTCCGATTGATCCAATAAAACATATTTTCTCCTTAGGTTCTCTCAAGCTACTTTGCAGATTTGTTACAGGCCAGTAAAAGCACCTGATCAACTGCATTTTGCCCTTTTGCTACATTCTCTGTGCCCTCGTAAACTTTCCCATGTTTCCCATTTGTGATTGGTGTTGTCTTTCTTGCACGAGTTTTCTCGCCTCCTTCCCAGTGACTGTGCACTTTGGCATTAGTGAAGGAGAAGAGGGCTTTTCCTCTTTTTCTTGCAAATTGCTGATGGGAGAATACCAAATGCTCTCCTAGAGTTTGGATGCTGGTTTGCATGTGAAACCACTCCAGAAGTAAGAGAGATACGGAATGGGTATTTGTGAGAGCTGAATCAACCCAAGGTGTCTACAGCAGTCATATAGCTTATATACTGCACAGATAAAAATGCCTGTGTTTCAAGAGAAATTAGGGACATTTTTGTACTTGAAAGGGCTATAAACTATAACCATTTCTTTAACATATCAGAATTTTTCTGCCTAATTGGATTAGGATCAACTTAATTAAAAGATGCCTGATCATTTAAGTCTTCTGTGATACAAAGTGAGCTAAAACAAAAACACCAACGATAATATTCATGGTTTGTATTAAGAGTTCACATCTGTAGTTAAATTGAAACAGATGCTTTTCAATACAAGCCATTGTTTTTAACTTGAATGTGACAATATGTTTTGATGTTTTCTCCTTAATTGTAAAATCATGTAATGAAGTCCCTTTAGTATGTGTGTGGCAAATTGCCAAAACCTCTGTTTTTCCAAAAGTCTTTGGTAAAATTTCTCATGGTACCTTAGTTAAGATTGTTCATCACAATCAGATGATTCCCTTTTTGGATTACAGAAGGTCCATTTGGATATTCTGGAGAGCTCTTAGCAGGACTGAAACATAAGAATGCATCTCTTATCTTTCCCTAAGGCTGGCCAAGGCCAGGCTTTCCTGAACACAAAGGCTCACGGTGGAAATTCTCAAGAAAATCTCCTGTTAAGTATGTCTTTATTATTCCCAATCATCAGTACGAAAGTATTTGGTGTTGTGCTAGATCAATTGAAATCAAGTGATAAGGATAACATTTCATGAACCTTCTGAAGCTGGTGACTGGGCAGGTGTTTTTCACTGAATGCAGAAGTCTGAAATGGCAAAAAATTTCACCACCGTACAGAAAATGTGAATGACAAGGAAAAATACCCATGTATGCTTATTAATTATAAGTTAGCTTGTGGTGTTTGGTAGCAGTGATGAAGATGTGAAAGCTAGAAATGGAAAATTGCAAGTAACTTTAAGTTTCCTGACAACAGATACAACAATAACCATAGTAAAATACTATTACTAAAAATGATATTTAATTTCTTCAGTATAAATGTGAAGTACATGTGTCTATGGTGGAGAGAAATAAATAGATCTGAAATCCTGTCCAAAAATCTAAATCCTTTTCAGCTTCCAGAGATTTGGTGGCTGAAAGGGAAAACAAACACAGATTTATTGAGGTAGAATGCGTTAGTTCAACTTTGAGGAAACTGGGCAGAATTTTCATCAATGTGAAGCTCAGCTAGGAACTTCAGGTAACACACGAGCAGAGAAGCCCTCTGAATTACACAGGATTGTGCTGTGAGGCTGGGTTGATTAGCATGAAGTCATCTAGTAAGCCAAGGATACAGACAGGTCAAAGATCATTGTGAAGCTCCTGTATCACTTTCAGAGCAAAGAGGATGTGATTAGGCAAATGATAACACTGATAAGAATGTTATTGTTCAGGTCAGGCTATCCGAACCATTGCTTCTAATACAAGCAAAGAATAAAACAGTAAAATACAGGTCAGATATTAATTTACAGATAGAATATTGTACTTTGCCTTCTGTTATCAGATGGTCACATTTGAGCACTGACCTATACAGAGTTTTCACATAAAAAAACCACGTATTTTTATCTCCATAGAATTACAAGATTTTTTTTGTGTTTGTTGCTGTGATTGGGTGGATATTTAATATCGGCGGGGGGGCATGACATGAATGATGACTTTCAACATAACAGATCTATTTATCTATTTGTGTTAAAGAGTTCACCTTTCAGTACAAACAGTTTATAGGAATATGTATGACATGTACACAGTAGTTAAAAAATTCTCAGCAATTTTCTCTCTGCTCTTTGGGATATATAGCATTTGCTTTCACTTGCCCTGTAGGTCATTGACTTAGACTGGGTCTTACCACCTCTTCTGTGTTCAGACAATTTTTCAAGAGACAAAATATAGATTTTAGGCTTGAGTGTTTAGGATCAGATTTTGTTATAGTGGGATTAAATATTTTCATCACTGTTAAAATATGCCCCTTCATTGTTTCCCCAGCACAATCTGGAAGTCTTGTGAGATATGCTTACCTATCCTAATTTGTCATAACCACAAAAGTACTTTGCTAGCCTAAAGGTCTGTCTAGCTCGTTATCTTATCTCTAACAAGGTCTGGTCAACCATATATGAATATTTTCTCAATGTCTAACTATTTCTAGCTTAGGAAGATTTCTAAACTGGATGAGGTTTTGTATCATTAATCCTTAGTGTGTTGCTTTTTCATATGCTTGCTGTTCTCCTCTTCAACCTATGTAAACTATGAGGAACCACAGAGTAACTGGAGGCCTACTATCCTCTGAAGAAGATTTACTTTTTTAAATTTTCCATTTTCAGTATGGTTTCTCCTAGCTCCATTAGAGAATTCTGGTTATTGTATTGAAGAAGACAACAAAGCTCAGTCCGTATCTTCTGTATATTCAGTCATGGTTTTATAAGCTCCAGTCATATTCCCTCTAAGTCATCTTGTCTGTGAATTGAGGTTCCTGGCTGTCTCAGCCACTCCTTGTACCATCCACATCTTTGATCATAATGGTTGCCCTTCTCTGAATCTATCTATTTTACTTACAGCTGTAGTGGGTCAAGGTTATAAGGGCTGCACTCCATATTCCTGGCTTTGGGCAGATAAGGAACTTCTACAGCAGCATAATGATGTTGTCTACTTAGGTTTATCTCTTCTAAAACTCTGAGGGCTTTTGACTGCTAATGAGAACTGATCTGATGTTTTCATGAGCCATCTATGATAACTTCAAGACCCTTTTTTTCCACTGCAATAATTATTACTTTTTAGATATGCTTCACTTTATATCGTCTGCACTAAATTTCACCTGCCTTTTTTTGCTTGCTGAGTCAGATACTTTTCCCAATTATCCTCAATAATTTTGAGCCTTGTCCTCAATAATTCTGAATAAATTAGAAAAATCAATGAACTTTCCTCTGATAAATTGACTGCTTAACTACTTCTAGACCACCTTAACGTTAGGGGTTTTCTGTCTCATGTTTTTTTGCAGCCCATTTTCCTTCCTCTGAATTCTGCATGAAAGAATTAGTCTTGAGGTGATCAAGCAGTTGCAAAAAGGTTAATACTCTAAAGGAGCTCCTGAGTACTTGGGGAATATAATCTGTGCTGTTAATTTACAATTCTTTACTCTTACTTCCTTCAGGTCATCTTTTACTACATCCACTATATGTTGGTATTATAGATCCTTATGAAAGTTTGCTAGGAGAAATTCTTTGTGTGGTTTTTGTTATGTTTGGAATAGCTGCTTTAACCGTGTTCAGTATCACCATTCAGACTTGAGAGCATATTTGTATAAAGGTCTCTATTATTCTTCTCCCAGAGAGATACTTTAAAAAAAGTTCACCTGATTTTTATTCACAAACATGCTAATGACATCTCAGCACCAGCTTTGTCAAAGAACCATGTGAAAAAACCTAGATTACTGCCACACACGTTATTGTTCACGTGATTCTTACACCAAATTAATGCTGAGTTTCTGCATGAGTGAGAATTAGGAACAGCTGAAAGTGGCCCCATGGTATTTTTTTTCCAGTGCAGTGATTCCACTTCAGATGAAGATAAGGACCTAAAAAGCAGAGAAGGATGGCTGGGCAAGAAGTATGGAATAGGAGATTGGACCTATTGGCAGAACTGTTGAACAGGTGAGAGAAACTTGGAGCAGGTGCACCAGGTGGGTGGGAGAGAGGGACAACATGCCAGTGTCAGTCCTGGGGGCAAACTGAACTGAGAGCAGTAGTGTTTTATGGGAGCCTTTGAAAGTGTTCTTGTTATGAAGTGAGAACAGCATGGGTGCTTCTTACTCTTATTTAAAGTGAAACAGTTTGTCCATACCATGAACCAGCCTGATCACAGCCATCTTTAACACTTTGCAGTGGCTTGTACACCACACACAGCCATTTTACACAGGAATAGATAAGGCTTTTTCTGACTGGCCGCCATGCAAACCCACCACATCCTGAAGCTCAAACGGGGCTCTTTCTCCCTCAAACACCATCAAGTTGAGGTTTGGTGGAACATCAGAGTAGCCCCTGTGCTCCTTGACTACTTGCAGAGAGAGCCCCCGTTCTAATCTCATCTGCTGCTGATTTGACAGGCACATCCAGAGCAGACTTCCCATCCCAGCTGTCTTCCCACTTAGCACAAACCTGTACTAGCCCTTCTTTTAAAGACTGTTTAGCAAATTTTCAAATCAATATTAGTAAAGCATTCTGAAGATGGGAAGTGGACCTTCCACCTGACAAGCTTCTGCTATTCCTGACTTCTTTCCATACCACATGATTTTTACTACTTTGATATTCCTCTGCAATGCCATATGTTCCCCAGGATAACATGGGTAGATTTTTGGGTTTCTGTTCTTGAATTTGCCATTGGAATCTTGTGATCATGGATATAACCGCTCTGCACTTTGTCAATGTGTACAGTGGTTATAAAAAGCATCTAGCCAGCTAACAGAAATTGTGAAATGGAGGGACCTGATGAAAACTTCAGCTTATTTTTATGGGCTCATGTGAAAGGCAGATAAAAACTTGCCAAGTAAACAAAGTTTTACTGCTGTTGTTTAGTTTGATATTTACTGTTTAGCATGGTGAAAAAATATCGCAATGTGATGGAGGAGAAGCTCTAGCAAAAGAAATCCTCCCTAGGTCTTTTTGGTCTCACATACCAGATAGTTAGCATACAGCATACTTGATGTGTCTGGCAGAAGAAAAAAGAGAAAGAGAGGGAAAATGTGCATTCTGCAATTCTGTTTTCACCAGGCACTGGCCAATAAATTATGTCTAGACTTTGTCCCTCAATCACTATGCAGAAGGTCTGGACTAAACCACCTATAATAAATTAATTGTGGTGAGAAAAAAAATCACAGTGGGAAAAGAAGCAGAGTCTTCATGTCAGCTTCCCATATAATTTCTCTGCCAATAAACAGCTTTACTATGATAACTCAGCCAACAGGCACTCTTTCGAAAACTTGTACTGAAGCCCAGACTTTCTTATAATATCACAGTTCACTGACTTGCCAAATAGTTTCTGGGTAGATAGCACATCTGTATCTGGATCCATCCCAGTATTTTCTTATACAGCTAGACTCCATCTGAAGTATTTTACATAAAACCCTCTGTAACCTCTCCTTGTTTCGAGCTTTGAAATGAGAAGAATGATGAAATATTTAATTATCTGTTTGTCCTGCCAAGGCTCTTTCATTACTTACCTATAGCTGTCTGTGTGCAAGAGGAGGAAAAAAGAAGACATTTTCTGAAAACAGGACTGTGTCTGGGAGGTCTGTTTTTGGGAAAATGGTCAGCTTCAGCTCTCAGTTGAGGTGTCGCGATCCTGTTGCTTCTGCCCAGGAGGGGAGACAAATGATGTGACACACCTCAGCTGAGCGGCAAGTGTGCTGGGCAGGAGCCAGCTCCCGTGTAGCCCATGCATGGCATGGAAACTGGTAGCTAAAAGGGCCCACAATTTTTAGTCTGGCGATTTGCACCTGCCAAATATATGCCCACATACTTGTGGCCACAAAGTGACTTATATGTGTGAACCTCAACATATACCACTTCTATGCTGTGCTTTATATTCCTGACAAGGTAGTCAGAGAGGCAAACATGCTTAGGTTTCATCAATGAAGTGCAGACACAGATTTTCTGACTAGAACTTGCTCTTCCACAAGTGCACCTCATAGCACAGCTTTATTTCAGTAAGATGAGAGAGTCTGGGTCAGAAGCAGGAGAAAATAAAGTATACAGCAGCTATTTTATAACCCACTCAGCATTTATGTGACTTTGCTTTTACAATGTAATTGCATTCACTCTGATCATAAATGCATCATTCCTATACCTGTGAGTCTAACCTGTTACTGTGGCTTGTGGGATGGTGGAGCAGGTTGCCATCCTGCAACAGGACTTTGTGACCCAGAAGCTGTTTAAGGAAAGCTTCATTATTAGCTGTTTAGCAGTAGATGCAAAGGTAGTAGCCTTTAAAGGAAATTTAAATAAAACAGTGGATTATCTATCTGTCTAACTTACCTAGAGCCCTTCAGTTGCACCATGCTTGTTAGGCTAGCAGGCTGAAACTGAGATGTGCCAAAGAGTTTCTGCTCCTCCATTGTTTCTCCCAAGCAACAGCTCACCCTCTCTGGAAACACTCTTATGAAACGTTGGATGGCTGCAGGTCCCTGATTGCTCTCAGACAGAGCCAGAGATGGAGCCATCATCAAAGGTATCAGTTCTGGCTAAACCTCTTAAAGATTTGTAAGTATTAGGGTTTTTTCCAGGCTGATGCTTGGTGAGTTAGGCCAGTGTAGTCATACAAAAAACATCTCTGTAAACAGGCTAGCACACAACCTTAGTAGATTGTTGCATGACAGTGCCAAGTCTATTATAAATACCCTTTGAAAATCACATTGGATCAGTCTATAAGGTATTAACCTTGCCTATTTAGTCATTCATAAACCAGGGAATAACAAAGTTATGGTTATTGACCATAAAACCTTTAGTGTGTTATTTGATGCATCATGTCTTCAATGCGTCTTTAATTACCATTAGCATCCTATTTCTCAAAAAACACACTCTTACTTTCCCTGTCACCATGATTATTTCCATGCACAGAATTTTGTAGTGCTTTTCATCATTGCATGTTAATTTCTTCCTCTGAATATATAATTAATTTATTTTTGTTCTTATTTTGAGACATATGAACATTTGCACACCCCCAACAATTTTACAGCTGTACCTTAAAGCTCTTTCTCAGACTAAATTATATACATCTCTCTACATGCAATGTGTGAAATAGGATTTTTGATTTTTATTTAAGACCTAATCCTGTTTAAATTCATAGTACTTATGTAGTTGAGGGTTAAGGATTTGGAATTATATTCTCAGGAACCAAACTGTCTTGGAAAGTCAAGGAGATTGCACTGCTAATTTTCTAGATCTGTTGAAAATCCATACATACACATTACATATTTTTAAAAAGTGATTTTGGGTTTATGATATGAGTTATCAGTACCTAAATATTTTAACATAAGTGGAAATGAAAGTGACTTAAACACCTTTGGGAATAAAAATCATAGATGGTACTATAGAAAGGTATAGTTCAGCAGCAGCAGGCTAATGCTGCAGTATATGAATATATCTACAGAGACACTAGACACAGTTCATCTGTAGAGCTTCTTGTTGAGCAGTGTTCTCACCAAGGGATTTGAGGATGCCAGTGTTTGGTAGACCACAGGTGAACTGAAGGCCTCAGAGAAAACCTTTAAGCTGCTAATCCCTCTGTATGGGATAGGCGGAGCACAAATGGCAGTGGGAACTGATGTGATCAGAGCCACCTTGAGCAACTCTACTAGTGCACAGTAAGGAAAGACTTGGTAGGAGTCTTCCTACTGTCCTGGGGACCCAGATCATTCCACCATTGCCATTTATTTTGTCCTTTCAAACATACAGTTCATGGGGTGGCTGTAGACTCATCTCTTTGGGTGGTGAACCTATAGCCTCCCCTTTGGGAGGAATAAGAATGGGAAAGGTAGGGAAAGCTGATCAGGAAACAACAGGAAAAAAACTCCTAGAAGAAGGAAACCTGAAAGAAAATATGTGGACACAGCTGGGTACTGAGTAAAGTGTTAGATGATCAGAGAAGTACTTTTCAGATGTCTGGCAAAGGGTTGGACAAACTTGCACCTGGCTTCTGTGTTACTTTGGACATATTGGAACTTCCTGGGTATAAACATATGAAGCACAAGATGATGTGGGATCTGAGAAGCCCTGGGAAATTCCTGAAGTACTCACACTTAATGCGAGTGTCTCAGAAATTAGGAAGAGTAATTTACATTGAAATGTTCTAATTGAATATTCCAACATTTTCTTACCTACTTTAACTGTTTGTTTTCATTTCCCTTCCCACTTCCGCAAAGCTGTTCTATTTCATTTCTTCATCCGAATCTGGGACACAAGTGTGTGTGAAATATTGACATCTTCATTTGAACTTCCTGGGTTTGCTTTTTAATCAGAACCTCTTGAAGAGGAGAATAAAGAAAATAATTTGGGATGATCTGTGTACCAGTGTGTCAACAGGTACAATAAGAAACCCAAATGGAGCTGTGCACATAGAAAAACATACGAAATAAATCAGCACAAGTTAAGAGGACTTGCCCACCCATCTTTTCTTTGCTGGATGAATTGCATGTAAGTTTCCACTAGATCATCCTTTGATTGTCGGAATTGATTAAATATTTTCTGCTTTCAATTCTGAGGAGATGCTTTTAATATTTTTTTTATATTTTATCAGAGCACTATGTATGCTGGCTCCCATTAGCAATGAAATCTGTCCAGTGAGATTTGGATTTGACTGAAAGCACAGATTTTGCCTTTCTTCAGTTACTCTTCTCTTGTGTACTGAATAGATGAGTGATTAGTGGCAGAAGGACACTAGAAAACAAACAATCCCCCAAATTATACATCCAGCCAGGTCACCAAATTTGAATGGATGTTATAATATATGTTTAGGTCCTATGTGAATGCTTTGACTGTTACCCATTTAATTGCATCTGAGTTATGATTTTAAACAACTTTTCATAGACCTAGTTGGCAGGCTTTGCTAATACCTGTCTTTAAAAAGCCATTCAGGTTATGCAAAAGCGTGTGGGTGACTGGGCACAGTATTTGCATTGCACGCACAAGTAAGCTTATCCCTTCTTAGGTATCTTCAGATACCTGCAACTGAAGAGGGCACTTGAAGATAAATATACCAGTTTTGACCTTCTAAAAGTCATAGTTACCCCACTGCTGCTAGGCCTTTCTTGTCTTGCCTGTGCATTCTCAGGATCTCCCTTTGGCCCAATAGTTCATTATTCCTTCCTGAATAATGAACACCTGAAACACCATACTCAAGTTATTTTGGCAAATGCCACCCATCCTGGCTATTTATTACAAATTTCTTTGATTTACTTACTTCTAAGCCTTCTGATAATTCTACCTGTATCTGAAGGACAGAAATTTTCCAGCAGAAGAACCTTTCCTTATGGTAATTTTGGGAGGCGCTGTTTTAGTGGGAAAATCTTTGCTTTCCTATCACATGGCCACCCTACAAGCTCAAGCTAGCTGGCATACTAATAGCTACTCACTATGGAGGTAACTACTTAACTTCTGGATGATGATCATCCCCAGCCAGTTCAGATTTTAAGGACCTAGCCAGTTTAAAGCAGGGAACTATTATCCTCGAATGACCCATGACAGGTTGAAGTATCTCAGTAGGGAGAAAAGAAATGGCAAAAATATGAGACATAACAGATAATGTTGCTGATCCAGGTACGATACTCAACTTTGAAATGGAAATGAAGATGAGTTGAGAAAAGCAAAAATTGTGTTTTATTTAGATTAACATGTTCAAAAGGGCTGAGGAATCTGAGAGCATTTGGAAAGGAATGAAAGGACTTTTTAGCAGAGCTAGAACAACTCATTTTAATGAATAAAAGATTTGGGTTAAATTGTAACAGACATAACAAATAGTTAGGGCATTAAATAATCATCACCTGGCCTGTTAACAGATTTAGAAACCTTCTGACCTTTGGGAAGTCAAGTTAATCTAATTTGTTGTAGTTTGGTTTTTTTTTTAATCAATAATCAACTTTTCCTCTTTTGAAATTGTACATTTAAATAAAGTACTGAAAACAATTAATTACCCTTTGAAGAGATGGGTGGATAAAAACCCCTTTTTACAGTTCAAATCTGCAATCATTTTCTTTCATGATTCCTTCAACATGTCTCAGTGCTTGCTAAAACTCTGAACAATTTGGAAGACTTTTTGTGTACCAGAAAGGTGGTGTTTTCTTGGATTTATGTAATCACAGGTTTTCAACTGCTTTAATGCCATTAACTAACATTTCCAAATGTTTGGTGTGTGGGAAGATCAATGGCTTTATTAATCTAAACGTATTAGTCCCCTCACCCTTCCCTATTTCAAATCTGGTTTCTGTTTAAAGCTCTCCATAACCTCAGCCTTATTCTAGGTTAAATGTGATATTAATCAAGCTGTGGATAAAGGCCACATATATGACTGAAGCTGTGTTTATTAGCTTTAGTGAAGCCTTTGATTTGGTCACACATTCTTTGCTCTTAACAAAGCCTCAGAATAATACAATATGGGGTTTATGTCAATCCCTAAATTGGTTATCATCATATTTAAGCAATAATGGAAAACAAACTTTGTTCACTATAGTGGCGTATGAGCTGATTTTAAACTCTCTGGTGCAGGTGTTGTTGATGGTATTCTTCTTCTAGAGCTCTGGTTGTTTTCTTTGGAAATGTCATATTCAATATGCATGGATAAATAGAATATCTGCTTTTGTAAAGAACTTTTTTTTTAATCCTTCCTTTAATCATAAAATTGACTTTATTTGTACTTTCTAGCTTATGCAAAATGTGTTCTGAGGAGAGGAAAACTGGAGATGTTCAAGTGGTTAGTTGCTGCATGGTATTATGAAGAGCTCTTTAGAGGCTGTGTGCAGCTCCAACCCTCCTGTGGCTAGCAGGATTTCCAACTGCAGGGCCATCCTGCAGAAGACATTATTGACTTGATTCTGCTCTTTGATGTACTGGGTATAATCCCCAGCCAGGATTAAGCATATGGTGTAAACTCAGTCTGG